>JARYHS010005307.1:0-30062 GCA_031002005.1 Vandiemenella viatica
ACGTGTATCTCGTCCTTTTCATCTCTCGATTGTTTCGTTAAGTACCTTGTTGGGACTGCGTGGTCTGTATAGTTCCAGCACGTTTTAAGTCGTCCTTTTCATTTCTCGATTGTTTCGATGTGTACCTGGGACTGCGTGGTCTGTATAGTTCCAGCAAGTTCTAAGTCGTCCTTTTCATCTCTCGATAGTTTCGTCGTGTACCTGGCTCGGACTGGTTGGTTTGTATGGTTCTAGCACGTTTTAAGTCTTCCTTTTCATCTCTCGATTGTTTCGTCATGTACCTAGTCGGTACTGCGTGGTCTGTATAGTTCCAGCACGTTTTAAGTCGTCCTTTTCATTCCTCGATTGTTTCGATGAGTACCTGGCTCGGACTGCGTGGTATGTATGATTCCAGCACGTTTTAAGTCGTCCTTTTCATCTCTCGATTGATTCGTCGTGTACCTGGTTGGGACTGCTTGGACTGAATAGTTCCGGCACGTTGTAAGTCGTCCTTTTCATCTCTCGAATGTTTCGTTAAGTACCTGGTTGGGACTGCGTGGTCTGTATAGTTCCAGCACGCTCTAAGTCGACCTGTTCATTTCTCGATTGTTTCGATGTGTACCTGGCTTGGACTGCGTGGTATGTACGATTCCAGCACGTTTTAAGTCGTCCTTTTCATTTCTCTATTGTTTCGTCGTGTACCTGGTTGGGACTGCTTGGTCGGAATAGTTCCGGCACGTTGTTTCTCGTCCTTTTCATCTCTCGATTGTTTCTTCGTGTACCTGGTTGGGACTGCTTGGTCTGAATAGTTCCGGCACGTTGTAAGTCGTCCTTTGCATCCCTCGATTGTTTCGTTAAGTACCTGGTTGGGACTGCTTGGTCGGAATAGTTCCGGCACGTTGTATCTCGTCCTTTTCATTCTTGATTGTTTCTTCGTGTACCTGGTTGGGACTGCTTGGTCTGAATAGTTCCGGCACGTTGTAAGTCGTCCTTTGCATCCCTCGATTGTTTCGTTAAGTACCTGGTTGGGACTGCGTGGTCTGTATAGTTCCAGCACGCTCTAAGTCGACCTGTTCATATCTCGATTGTTTCGTTAAGTACCTTGTTGGGACTGCGTGGTCTGTATAGTTAAAGCACGTTTTAAGTCGTCCTTTTCATTTCTCGATTGTTTCGATGTGTACCTGGGACTGCGTGGTTTGTATGGTTCCAGCAAGTTTTAAGTCATCCTTTTTCATCTCTCGATCGTTTCGTCGTGTACCTGGTTGGGACTGCTTGGTCTGAATAGTTCCGGCACGTTGTAAGTCGTCCTTTTCATCTCTCGAATGTTTCGTTAAGTACCTGGTTGGGGACTGCGTGGTCTGTATAGTTGCAGCAGGCTGTAAGTCGACCTGTTCATTTCTCGATTGATTCGAAGTGTACCTGGCTCGGACTGCGTGGTTTGTATGGTTCCAGCACGTTTTAATTCGTCCTTTTCATCTCTCGATTGTTTCGTAGTGTTCCTAGTCGGTACTGCGTGGTCTGTAAAGTTCCATCATGTTTTAAGTCGTCCTTTTCATGTCTCGATTGTTTCGGTATGCACATCGTATGGACTGCGTGGTCTCTATAGTTCGAGCACGTTCTAAGTCGTCTTTTTTATCTCAGGAATTTTTCATCGAGTACCTGGTAAGTACTGCGTGGTCTGTATAGTTCCAGCGAGTTTTAAGTCTTCTTTTACATCTCTAGAGAGTTTCGTTATGCACCTGGTTGAGACAGCGTTGTCTGTATAGTTCCAGCACGTTCTAAGACATCCTTTTTATCTCTCGATTGTTTCGTCGTGTATCTGGACCGTAAAGTGTGGTCTGTATAGTTCAAGCAATTTTTAAGTCTTACTTTTCATCTCTCGATTGTTTCGTTATGTATCTGATTGGGACTGCGTGGTCTGTATAGTTCCAGCACGTTCTAAGTCGTCCTTTTCATCTCTCGATTAATTCGTCGTGTACCTGGTTGGGACTGCGTGGTCTGTATAGTTCCAGCACGTTCTAAGTCGTTCTTATCATCACTGGAATTATTCGTCGTGTGTCTGATCGGTACTGTGTGGTCTGTATATTTCAAGAACCTTTTGAGTCATCCTATTCATCTTTCGATTGTTTCGTTCTGTACCTGGTTGGGACTGCGTGGTCTGTATATTTTAAGCACTTTTTTAAGTCGTCCTTTTTATCTTTCGATGGTTTCGTCGTGTACCTGGTCGCTAATGCGAGGTCTGTATAGTTCCAGCACGTTCTAAGTCGTCCTTTTCATCTCTCGAATTTTTCATCGTGTATCTGGTCGGTACTTCGTGGTCTGTATAGTTCAGGCTCGTTTTACGTCTTCCTTTTCATCTCTCGATTGTTTCGTTATGTATCTGATTGGGACTGCGTGGTCAGTATAGTTCCCTCATGTTCTAAGTCATCCTTTTTATCTCACGATTGTTTCATTTAGTACCTGGTTGGGACTGCGTAGTCTGGATAGTTCCAGCAAGCTTTAAGTCGTTGTTTTCATCTCTCGATTGTTTCGTTATATACGTGGTCGGGACTGCGTGGTCTGTACCGTTCCAGCACGTTCTAGGTCGTCGTTTTCATCTTTCGATTATTTCGTATGTAACTGGTTGGGACTATCTAAGTCGTCTTTTCGATCTCTCGTTTGTTTCGTCGTATTACCTTATCGGTACTGCGAGGTCTGTATGATTCCAGTACGTTCCTAGTCGTCCTTTTCATCTCTCGATTGTTTCGCTATGTATTTGATTGGGCCTTTGTGGTCTTTATAGTTCCAGCACGTTCTAAGTCGTCCTGTTCATTTCTCGAGTGTTTCGTGATATACCTAGCTGGGACCGCGGGGTCTGTATAGCTCCAGCACGTTTTAATTCGTCCTTTTCATCTCTCGATTGTTGCGATATGTACCTGGTTGGGACTGCGTGGTTTGATTATTTCCAGCACGTTCTAAGTCGTCCTTCTCGTATCTCGGTTGTTTCATCGTGTACCTGGTCGGTACTGCGTGGTCTGTATAGTTCCAGCACGTTCTAAGTCATCCATTTCATCTCTCGATTATTTCGTTGTGTACCTGGTCGGTACTGCGTGGTCTGTATAGTTCCAGCACGTTCTATGTCGTCCTGTTTATTTCTCATTTTTACGTCATGTACCTGGATGGGATTGCGTGGTATGTATTGTTCAAGCACGTTCTAAGTCGTCCTTTTATCTCTCCAATTTTTCGTCGTGTACCTGGTCGGTACTGCGTGGTCTGTATGGTTCCAGCACGTTTTAAGTCGTCCTTTTCATTTCTCGATTGTTTCGTCGTGTACCTGGTTGGGACTGCTTGGTCTGAATAGTTGTGGCACGTTCTAAGTCATCCTTCTCATCTCTCGATTGTATCGTTATTTACCTGGTTGGTACCACGTGGTCTGCATAGTTCCACTGCGTTCCAAGTTGTCCTATTCATCTCTCGATTGTTTCGTCGTGCACCTGGTCGGTAACGCGTGGTCTGTATAGTTCCAGCACGTTATAGTTCCTCCTTTCCATTTCTCAATTGTTTCGGTATGCACCTGGTTGGGACTGTGAGGTCTGTATAGTTCCAGCACGTTCTAAGTCGTCGTTTTCATCTTTGGATTTTCTCGTTTTGTACCTGGTTGGGACTGAGTGGTCTGTATAGTTCGAGCACGTTCTAAGTCGTCCTTTTCATCTCTCGATTGTTTCGTCGTGTACCTGGTGGGTACTGCATGGTCTGTATAGTTCAAGCACGTTCTAAGTCGTCCTTTTCATCTCTAGATTGTTTCTTCGTGTACCTGGTTGGGACTGCTTGGTCTGAATAGTTGCGGCACGTTGTAAGTCGTCCTCTGCATCCCTCGATTGTTTCGTTAAGTACCTGGTTGGGTCTGCGTGGTCTGTATAGTTCCAGCACGTTTTAAGTCGTCCTTTTCATTTCTCGATTGTTTCGATGTGTACCTGGCTCGGACTGCGTGGTTGTATGGTTCCAGCACGTTTTAAGTCGTCCTTTTCATCTCTCGATAGTTTCGTAGTGTTCCTGGTTGGGACTGCTTGGACTGAATAGTTCCGGCACGTTGTATCTCGTCCTTTTCATCTCTCGATTGTTTCGTTAAGTACATTGTTGGGACTGCGTGGTCTGTATAGTTCCAGCACGTTTTAAGTCGTCCTTTTCATTTCTCGATTGTTTCGATGTGTACCTGGGACTGCGTGGTTTGTATGGTTCCAGCACGTTTTAAGTCGTCCTTTACATCTCTCGATCGTTTCGTCGTGTACCTGGTTGGGACTGCTTGGTCTGAATAGTTCCGGCACGTTGTAAGTCGTCCTTTTCATCTCTCGAATGTTTCGTTAAGTACCTGGTTGGGGACTGCGTGGTCTGTATAGTTGCAGCACGCTCTAAGTCGACCTGTTCATTTCTCGATTGATTCGAAGTGTACCTGGTTGGGACTGCTTGGTCTGAATAGTTGCGGCACGTTGTAAGTCGTCCTCTGCATCCCTCGATTGTTTCGTTAAGTACCTGGTTGGGTCTGCGTGGTCTGTATAGTTCCAGCACGTTTTAAGTCGTCCTTTTCATTTCTCGATTGTTTCGATGTGTACCTGGCTAGGACTGCGTGGTTTGTATGGTTCCAGCACGATTTAATTCGTCCTTTTCATCTCTCGATTGTTTCGTCGTGTAGGTAGTCGGTACTGCGTGGTCTGTAAAGTTCCAGCACGTTTTAAGTCGTCCTTTTCATTTCTCGATTGTTACGTTATGTACCTGGTTGGGACTGGGAGGTCTGTATAGTTCCAGCACGTCCTAAGTGGACCTGTTCATTTTTCGATTGTATCGTCATGTACCTGGTTGGGACTGCGTGTTCTGTATAGTTCCAGCTCGTTCTAAGTCGTCCTTTCCATCCATGGATTGCTTCGCCGTGTACTTGGTTGGGACTGCGTGGTCTGTATATTTCCAGCATGTTCAAAGTCGTCCATTCGTTCTCTCGATTGTTACGTCGTGGATCTGGTTGGAACTGCGTGGTCTGTATAGTTCCTGCACGTTTTAAGTCCTCCTTTTCATGTCTCGATTGTTTCGGTATGCACATCCTATGGACTGCGTGGTCTCTATAGTTCGAGCTTATTCTAAGTCGTCTTTTTTATCTCAGGAATTTTTCATCGAGTACCTGGTAAGTACTGCGTGGTCTGTATAGTTCCAGCGAGTTTTAAGTCTTCTTTTACATCTCTAGAGAGTTTCGTTATGCACCTGGTTGAGACAGCGATGTCTGTATAGTTCCAGCACGTTCTAAGTCATTCTTTTTATCTCTCGATTGTTTCGTCGTGTATCTGGACCGTAAAGCTTGGTCTGTATAGTTCAAGCAATTTTTAAGTCTTTCTTTTCATCTCTCGATTGTTTCGTTATGTATCTGATTGGGACTGCGTGGTCTGTATAGTTCCAGCACGTTCTAAGTCGTCCTTTCATCTCTCGAATTTTTCGTCGTGTATCTGGTCGGTACTGCGTAGTCTGTATAGTTCAGGCTCGTTTTACGTCTTCCTTTTCATCTCTCGATTGTTTCGTTATGTATCTGATTGGGACTGCGTGGTCAGTATAGTTCCCTCATGTTCTAAGTCGTCCTTTTTATCTCACGATTGTTTCATTTAGTACCTGGTTGGGACTGCGTGGTCTGGATAGTTCCATCAAGTTTTAGGTCGTTGTTGTCATCTCTCGATTGTCTCGTTATGTACGTGGTCGGGACTGCGTGTTCTGTACAGTTCCAGTACGTTCTAAGTCGTCGTTTTCATCTTTCGATTATTTCGTATGTAACTGGTTGGGACAATCTAAGTCGTCTGTTCGATCTCTCGATTGTTTCGTCGTGTTACCTTATCGGTACTGCGAGGTCTGTATGATTCCAGTACGTTCCTAGTCGTCCTTTTCATCTCTCGATTGTTTCGCTATGTATTTGATTGGGCCTTTGTGGTCTTTATAGTTCCAGCACGTTTTAATTCGTCCTTTTCATCTCTCGATTGTTGCGATATGTACCTGGTTGGGACTGCGTGGTCTGTTTAGTTCCAGCACGTTCTATGTCGTCCTGTTCATTTCTCGATTTTTACGTCATGTAGCTGGATGGGATTGCGTGGTGTGTATTGTTCAAGCACGTTCTAAGTCGTCCTTTTATCTCTCCAATTTTTCGTCGTATACCTGGTCGGTACTGCGTGGTCTGTATAGTTCAAGCACGTTTTAAGTCGTCCTTTTTATTTCTCGATTGTTTCGTCGTGTACCTGGTCAGTACTGCGTGGTCAGTATAGGTCCAGCACGTTCTATGTCATCCTTATCACCTCTCGATTGTTTCGCTATATACCTGGTTGGGACTGCGTGGTCTGAAAGGGTCCAGCACGTTCTAATTCGTCCTGTTCAATTCTCGATTGTTTCGTGATGTAACTGGCTGGGACTGCGTGGTCTGTATAGTTCCAGCACGTTCTAAGTCGTCCTTCTCATCTCTCGATTGTTTCGTTATTTACCTGGTTGGTACTACGTGGTCTGCATAATTCCAGCGCGTTCCAAGTTGTCCTTTTCATCTCCCGATTGTTTCGTCGTGCACCTGGTCGGTACCGCGTGGTCTGTATAGTTCCAGCACGTTATAGTTCCTCCTTTCCATTTCTCAATTGTTTCGGTATGCACCTGGTTGGGACTGCGAGGTCAGTATTGTTCCAGCACGTTCTAAGTCGTCGTTTTCATCTCTGGATTTTCTCGTTTTGTACCTGGTTGGGACTGAGTGGTCTGTATAGTTCGAGCACATTCTAAGTCGTCCTTTTCATCTCTCGATTGTTTCGTCGTGTACCTGGTTGGGACTGCCTGCACTGTATAGTTCCAGCACGTTCTAAGTCGTCCTTTTCATCTCTTGATTCTTTCGTTAAGTTCCTGGATGGGACTGCGTGGTCTTTATAGTTCCAGCACGTTCTAGGTCGTCCTGTTCATTTCTCTATTGTTTTGTGATGTACCTTGCTTGGACTGCGTGTTCTGTATGGTTCCAGCAGGTTTTAAGTCGTTCTTTTAATCTCTCGACTTGTTTCATCGTGTACCTAGTTGGTACTGCGTGGTCCGTATAGTTTCAGCAAGTTCTTAGGCGTCCATTTCATCTCTTGAGTGTTTCGTCGTGTACCGGGTCGGTACCGCTTTGTCTGTATAGTTCTAACACGTTTTAAGTCCTCCATTTCATCTCTCGATTGTTTCGTTATGTACCTGGTTGGGACTGCGTGGTCTGTGTAGTTCAAGCACTTTTTAAGTCGTCCTTTTTATCTCTCGATTGTTTCGTCGTATACCTGGCCGGTACTGCGTGGTGTGTATAGTTCCAGCACGTGATCATTCGTGCTGTTTATTTCTCGATTGTTTCATCATGTACCTTGTAGGGACTACGTGGTCTGTATAGTTCCAGCACGTTCTAAGTATGTCATTTTCATCTCTCGATTGTTTCGTCGTGGACATGGTCGGTACTGCGTGGTCTGTATAGTTCCAGCACGTTCTAAGTCGTCTTTTTCATTTCTCGATTGTTTCGTTATGTATGTGGTTTTGACTGCTCGGTCTGTATATTTCGAGCACGTTTTAAGTCGTCATTTTATCTCTCGATTGTTTCGTCGTGTACCTGGTCGGTAAAGCGTGGTCTGTATAGTTCCAGCACGTTCTAAGTCGTCCTTTTCATCTCTCGATTGTTTCGTCGTGTACCTGGTGGTTACTGCATGGTCTGTGTAGATCAAGCACGTTCTAAGTCTTCCTTTTCGTCTCTCGATTGTTTCGTTATGTACCTGGTTGGGATAGCGTGGTCAGTATTGTTCCAGCACGTTCTAAGTCGTCCTTTTTATCTATTGATTTTTCGTCGTGTACCTGGTCGGTACTGCGTGGTCTGTATAGTTCAAGCACGTTTTAAGTAGTACTTTTCATCTCCTGATTGTTTCGTTATGTACCAGGTTGGGACTGCAAGGTCTGTATAGTTCAAGCACATTTTAAGTCGTCCATTTATCTCTCGATTGTTTCGTCGTGTACCTGTTCGGTAAAGCGTGGTTTGCATAGTTCCAGCACTTTCTAAGTCGTCCTTTTCATCTCTCGATTGTTTCGTAATGTACGTGGTCGGGACTGCGTTGTCTTTATAGTTCCAGCACGTTCTAAGACGTCGTTTTCATCTTTCGATTATTTCGTTATGTACCTGGTTGGGACTGCGTGGTCTGTATAGTTCGAGCACGTTCTAAGTCGTCTTTCTCATCTCTCGATTGCTTCGTCGTGTACCTTGTCGGTACTGCAGGGTCTGTATAGTTCTAACACGTTCTAAGTCGTCCTTTTCATCTCTCGATTGTTTCGTTAAGTACCTGGTTGGGACTGCGCTGTCTGTATAGTTCCAGCACGTTTCAAGTAGTCCTTTTCATCTCTCGATTGTACCGTTATTTACCTGGTTGGGACTGCGAGGTCTATATAGTTCCAGCACGTTCTAAGTCGTCCTTTTCATCTCTCGAATTTTTCGAGTGTACCTGAACGTTACTGCGAGGTCTGTTTAGTTCCAGCACGTTTAATGTCTTCCTTTTCATCTCTCGATTGTTTCGTAATGTACCTGGTTGGGAAAGCGTGGTCTGTATAGTTCCAGCACGTTCTAAGTCGTTCTTTTTATCTATTGATTTTTTCGTCGTGTACCTGGTCGGTACTGCGTGGTCTGTATAGTTCCAGCACGTTTTAAGTAGTACTTTTCATCTCTCGATTGTTTCGTAATGTACGTGGTCGGGACTGCGTTGTCTGTATAGTTCCAGCACGTTCTAAGACGTCGTTTTCATCTTTCGATTATTTCGTTATGTACCTGGTTTTGACTGCGTGGTCTGTATAGTTCGTGCACATTCTAAGTCGTCTTTCTCATCTCTCGATTGCTTCGTCGTGTACTACCATGCTCATATTAATCCGAACGACCTGAATTGCACATCGCTACATTTCCTCCTGGGACTTATTCAACCCATTATACACACCTACCAAGACAGTACTATACCCGGTAGGTGGTACATTCACGTTACTATCCAAATTGAGACTCACCCACCTCACAAAAAAAAACGTGACATATTTTAACATATTCGTTATACAAACGAAAATATGGATTATATTTCGTTAATAAAAGAGTTGTGCAGACATTGAATGCACTTCATTTTAGTTTTTTAACACATTCAAGAGAAATTACGTTTCCATACAGTACATAAAAAATTACCGTGTTCAAACAAAAATTAATTTTGAACAAACGCTAGAGTCAGAAGAAAGTAAGACATTATACCGATCATCTGTCACTTAAAATAACTAACTATTAATGATAAAATCAATAGATTACGTGTAAAGATAGTTTTAGGTGAGTGCGTTGACAAATAATTGCAGCTTTTTGAAGTTAGTTAATTTTGCGGTGTGCTATGAAGACATGTTGTTCTTTTACTACTACATTTAAACTTATTTTAGAAACATACGGAAAAACTTATAACTTAATTACTGTTGTCGGTGACATGAGATGTCGTCAACGCAGTCTGAGTTGACAGTATTTTAGCGTCAAAAAACTTATTTTCACCTACCATTTATAATGAAAGCTGCTTAAGGCGAAATGAAAACTCTTTTTAAAACAAAAACAAAACAAGATGACGGTTCAGTAGTTGAAGACACAATTTCGCATAGTGTTGTCACCTTTGTGGTTTTAGTGGTGTTTCATAAGCAGGCAAAGAACAAAAAACTAATAAGGCTTTTTCGCTATAGCAATATTCTGTGGATGGTGCTGTTAAAACTCAAACGACAGGTGAAACGTTGATTTGATGTTCTTACCAAAAACGTAATTGGCAAGTATCCAAGGACAGGCACTTAAAACATTTGGTAATTAACGAACTGCTGCGTTTGCTAGCGTACACGTACGAAATCATTAGTTTATTTCGCGATTTATACGCTTCTTGCTACTTGAAGTTATTATAGTATACCAACTTTTCACTCCATTCTGATGTTAATACTACGGTGAACTCTTCCGACAGTAGTCCATATAGAACCTGCACTGATTTAAGAGGTAAAATTGTTACCAGTCAACTGGTAACCCTAGAATACAACCAGAAGTTTCACAAGTGCGAAAATTTTAGAAGCTCATACTAATCAATAACGAATGACAATGAACAATTGTTTTTATATTTCGTAACTGTTGCTTATTAGACATAAAGTTTGGAGGAATACACAGGTAAGCTGGGAACAAGGAAACGTAATGCTGGTCAACACGTGTATAAGAGTTGTTGCCCCCTCTACTGCGGTCTTGGTAGGACTCATTCAACTAGCTCTTATAGGCGTCACGGGCGCCGACCCGGAAGCATGGTGGCTAGCGCTCGGGTAGTTCCTGGAGCAGACGGTTCGAGTCCAGCCTCGGACATAAGTGATTTTTATGAACTGTTACGTTCTTCTTGTGTTTAATCTACTGTTGATCACCAAAATCACAACATACACCAACTGAGAAGCTAAAATAATGGAGAGGATGCACTGTATCGATAAACTAATACAAATGCTTTATTGGTTTATTTTAGCAATTCAGTCTTTAAATGTATTTTATGTTCTTGAAATGTCACAGGAACGATTATTTACCAAGGATTGGAAAGGAATCCGGCCACGGTATTCAAGTATGAACTAGTCCCCTGTTAGCCTGAAATTATTTCGTTAATCCTCTGAAAACCAAATCATGGATTTTCTTGACCGTGACATACATAAAATTACTGACAAATATACTTGAAAGTGGACATCCAAAATGTCAGTGCTAACAGAACTGGTAAAAATTTCAACGATTTCATGAAAAGAAGTGCAGCTTCAAAGGCTTACTTTTTTAACTTTAGAAATGCGATCCAAAGTTTCGCTATGATAGGTAGATCAGCAGTCACTGATTCAGAATGCTATTCATGCATCCTATCAGAAGAAATTGTTCTACTGTCTTCGTTGTATAGGCCTACGTAAGTGACGTTAAAAGCAAAATTGTAGTCAGAATGGATAAACTTCTTGATCATAAAAATCTAACAATTTCCGTCGAATCGCTTAAAACAGTTAATGGTGGTTTGTTACTGCGATCTTAACTGTCTCCTGTAGCATGCTTAGTAGTGAAAGGAAATTATTGATTGATATTCACCAATCTAATCTATGTATCAACAATTTGCTGTCATCACAGATATAGCAGGATGGAGTTCAAAACTGTGAAGGCATAACAAAGACTTTAATTGGTTGGGGCTTTACAACCAGCCGATTTCAAGGTCATTAGGGCCTGGAGAACGCTGGGGAAAGGAACGCCAAGTATCGCAGCCATGGTAATTTGGGAAACACGTCGCGACATTCGCTTGGAGTAATTTCGGAAAACCATGGAAAACCAAAACCAGGACAACCGTTCCGGTGATCTAACATGCGACTTTTGAATTCCATTCTCGAGCGTTAACCACTCTCCCAACTTGTTCGGTGACAAAACAACTCCAAAATACCTTCCCAAAGAAGAAACGGTTATACGTGGATCTCACGTTTCATTAAGTCTGAGTAAAGATCTCAGGTAAGTTATCGAATTACTGAAGCTGTTGAGCCAAAAAATAGTGTCAAAATACTAAAATATAACAGCGATGAATGAGGACAAATTTTACGTAAGGATCCGAAATATCTTAATATTTCGAATATTGAAAATTATGTGTCAGCTAAAAAAAGACTCTGCGATCAAGGACGACACTGCAAACTGTTCCAAAATTTTATAGTTTAGCGCTGTTATTTTTTGTTTGTTGTAAAAATGGCATTTGGCAACGAAGGCCATACAGCCAGCTCAATGTAATTTTTTTTTTTTTGAAGCTTTCAGTGTATAAGTCGTCATATATGTTGCATTATTCCAATGTATGGACGCCACAGGACGGACAGGACATTCACACAGACACATAACACTTAAACACTCATGCCCGCGACCGGATTCGAACCGGCGCGGCGGCCTTCGGCACGCGTAGCTAGCACTCTAGCCCCTACGCTACCGAGGCCGGACAACGCGCTGTTATTCTATGCAGTTGGTTTGTAGAACAGCAGTTATAGTTGAAGGAGGAAATTGTATGTTTACGCTGAGCATTTGACTACTTGGAACTTGCTTTCCATTTAAAACAGAGGGTCTGGCTGGGAGTAATATTATAACGTCTATAAGCTGAGTAATGATAAAAATCTACATTATCATCTGTTTAAAAAAGTTTTCTCACTGAAAGAAAGTTATTATTTGACTTGTGTAATTGCTGCGGATGATTCTTTTCAAACATTTCTAGGGCTTAATTTCAGTGTTATTTCGTTGTATGTGTACTAAGATTTCAGATACGTCATGATGATGTTTCGCATTGTGGTTGATAACTTCCCTGAGTTTAACAGAATTCATTTTACATAGGCCATATTAAAACTGATTTCAACCGTCTGCTTCCGTAAAAGTTTTTAATCGCTATAAAACTAATTTTTGTGAATAGAAACCTAGAATACGTGGCTACGAACGTGAAAGTAGGTATTTAAATAATCTCCCAGTACGTGGCTTCTCACGAAACGTAGCCCACTTCTGCAAGATTTTAACTCAACTGTCTTGTATTTAGGCAGCATTAGTCAAGCAATATATTTACTGCAACTTGTCAGTTCCTTTCCTCCATTTTTCCATGTGTTTGTTTCATTTATAAAAAAAATCCATCTTATTTAACATATGCTGATGCGTATATCCGTAACAACTTTTCTCAGCAGGTAGAAGAATAAAAAATCCTGTTCCGACGCCATAAGCATATCTGTCGATTTCGCGTGAGACATTGAAAGGAACAGTAGTCATTCCACTAATTTTTGTGACTGTCGGGCATTTAAACGTATTTTTAATTACTAGAAATTCTAAAATAAAATCGGTAAGTTTCTAGTTTGATTTATAGTGTATCAACTTCAATTCAGAATATTATACATTCATAATGAAAACTAGTAAAAACTATTGTTTTTTTATTAAAAAAAAAGAGAGTTTGCTTCCCATTTTGCGAAATTATTTTTCAAATGGTATATACAAATCAAACAGAAGAAATGATTTATAAATCTTAGATAAATTGTGAAAAGCTTGATGTGAATTTTAACAACATATTTACTCTCCGAATCGTGAAATTCAGTAAGAAAGGATTAATATAAATTTTTGTCATAAAAATTGTCTGGAGTAGCATTTAATTTGTTAAAATTACCCATTTAGTTATTTTGTGAAAAATATAAACCAGACTGGAAATCGCTATTAGCTCTTCTATAAACAAAGGAGAAAGTCGTTCAGAATGAATTAACTGATCAGTAGTTTCGGAAATACAGCGAGGAATTAGATTTTTTTCCCCGATTTTTACAAAAACTTAGTAGAAGTCGGCAAATAAAAATGTAAACATTTTAAACGTCACTGGTTTCATTTCATCTGTAAAAAGATTATGCCAAGAAAATTTTTCTTGAGTCTGCCAACAAGATCTTTATTATTTTTTCCCATCCCATGTTTTTTCAAAAATTAAAACTAAATTAAGGTTATAAATAATTAAAGTCGTTCGCAATCACAAATATTAAAGAACGAATTATTTCCCGACGTTGGCCATAAATACAATTCTCTCGGGTGACAAGCTGAGTGAACAAGTGTTTTCCAACTCCGTTTTTATCGCCGAAATATAGAGTGGAAACTCTTTGTTCACTCCGCTTGTCATGCGAGAGGATTATTATATCAAAGTTTAAGGGTTCATATTGATAGACAAAGAAACTAACAGTATAAGTTAGGGCATTAGCATGTGTTTCTTTAATTGATCTGATCGTTATGTGTTATTCATATTGTGTTGAAAAACAAATGTTTGCAGTTATTCAGATAATGGAAATAACGTAGAAACAAGCTTCGGCCTGGACTTTCTGCACCAAGCAGAAATTATCAACGCAGCAAGCTGTTCGGAGCCTGAATGGACAGCATAGGCACTGTTTACACATTGTGTTTATGACTTTAAGAACTTCCTTTCTCATTGGAACTCGACTGTAAGCTTAATGAGAGATTTCCATCTGCAGTATTCTGACACTGGCTTGAGGTGTTCTGAATGTTAAAACTTTTAGATTTGTATATTTCTTACTATTTTGTTGTTGAGACGCATTATAACGTATTTTTGCTGTCAAGTTTATGGAGATAAAACCTACCAGCCTTTCTGCCAGTCGTTCATTGGCCTTTTAGCAGACGTCTTTTACTAGGTCCATAGGACTGTCAAATCTATCTATATATATAAAGATGAATGTATGTATGTATGTTAGTTAGTTTGTTTGTTCTTCATACAAATCCACAGCTTTCATCCGATCTCGATGAAACTTTGCACACTTATCCTTTGAAACAAGGAGAAAAATACTGTCTACATTTGGTTGAAAAATTATCTGTATAAATAATACATGTTGTCTCATAATTTCGAAATACTACTGAATGGCGATAGACAGACGCGTTGGATATGGACGTCTCTATATTGCCTGTTCCGTGTATCGGTCAGACAGCTGAGTGGTTAAAGCGTTTAGCTTACGAATGTTTGGCTGGTGGTCTCCAGGTTCAAATCTCCGTGGTGGCTAAGATTTTTAAAAATTGTTTTTGATCGTAAGAGTCACGCCTGGGCCGTAGGTTATTCGGATTGAATGTTAAACTGTAGATATCACAAAGTTATGGGTGCAATGCGAGGCAAATCGTAGGTAGTCTTGCAATGCTGTAGGTGTACACTTTTTTACGTTATAATGGTTCTTCAGGGGTTGTTCGCAGTCAGAGAGAGAGAGAGAGTGTGTGTGTGTGTGTGTGTGTGTGTGTGTGTGTCTGTGTCTGTGTGAACCGCAATAATAATACTATAAATACGGAAGTAAGTCTCTTTCTTTTCTGTTACATTTTGACGACCAAATGGCTATATCGATGTTGATGGAATTTGACAAGAAAAACTGTATGAAGGGCACAGGACATTTTCTCCGGTATGTTTAGTAGTTGTAGTCACGAAATTTTGAGACCTTATCGAATGTTGACAGAAATATGTTGGAAATTGATTCTCTTCAAGAGACTGGTTCGACGGTAGAATGATATAGTGATAGCTTTCCTGTCATATTATGCCGACTCGGTGTTGTTTGGGTCCAATCCTTCGTTACCAACAACTTTCTATATTCAATTCTGGCAAAAAATTCTTAATCCACGCGTACGAAGTCGCGCTTACGAGCTAGTCCTAAATATACCCTGCCGGTTGGAAAAGATTTTCTCGCTAGCATTTGCAAATAACCCTATCGTCAGCTATTGTTGTTCGTTTCCCTTTTCCATTTTTCCTTGTCCGAAGTGCTATTCTTTGTTCTATTGTTCATTTAAATCCAGGCTAACTTTAAATCCATGATAACACATTATATGAATACCCATTTTAATGTAATGCAGTTATTTGACCTAAATCCATATCAGTCACTGATATCATTGCTTTCATCTAGTGATTTTTCAGATGATTTGAAAAACATCAAGGATTAAGTTCCCAATACTGACTCTTTAAGCAGTGAATGTGATAGAACTGTTTGTGAGATGGTGAATGTTGGTCTAACAATAAGATGTGGCGATCGATAATAAGGCAAAACTTACTAGAGAGATTTTATGCAGTGTTATTAGGATTTATATTTAGAATTTATTACGAAGTTAGAATGGAAGGCAGAAACACTGCTACGCATTCGGTTTATTCCGTTAAGAACTTTCCTTCCTCTATCAAATTTCGACCGTACAGTTGAAACAATGATTTCCTTCTGCAGCATTCTGATGCCAGGAATGTTCCGTATAGGTTGGTTTGTTTACCGACTGGATGAGAAACTCCTCATAGCAGGCTGTATGATCTAGCGGTGAAGGTTCCCGACTACTAACGGTGCGGTCGTTGGTTTGAAACTGTATTGGGTGATTTTTTTTCCCCATTCGTTTTCAAACCATTCCAACATACCCACTCTTACATATAACGTATGTAATTTCTGTAATAAACAATAGATAAAAATTAATACATCAGACAAATAAACTATTTCTATTAAATCTTGCTGAATAAAATCTTCTCTAACCGAAAGCAATGAGCTATA
Organism: Vandiemenella viatica; assembly: GCA_031002005.1. Lineage (NCBI taxonomy): Eukaryota > Metazoa > Arthropoda > Insecta > Orthoptera > Morabidae > Vandiemenella > Vandiemenella viatica. The sequence goes on from JARYHS010005307.1 coordinate 16,042, forward strand.
AAATGAATCATCTCTTAAATTCACTCCTCATAACAAACGATTTCTAGCACACTCATCTCTGGAATTTTTGAAAGAGTGACTATTTTCAAAGAACATACCAGATATAGCTTTTTTTAGCTGATGGCTTTACGCCTCGTCGATATCGAGGTGACGGACTGGGGCAAGGAACGGAAGGATTTCGGCCATGGTCTTTTAAAACATCCATCCCAGCATTCAACGAGAGTGATTTGGGGAAACCATGGAAAACCCAAATGTGGATGGCCGGACAGGGAGTGAAATCTGTATCCTCCCGAATGCTAGGTCAGAGCGTCACTGCTTATCCCATCACACTCAGTCATTACAATCTGTCACAATGTTAAAAAAAACTGCTTCGGCAAAAGAGGTGATTATATAGAAAAAATAGATAATTTTCAACATTTAAAAGAATGAATATATATTACAGAAAATAAATTTATTTTGTATCTACAATTGGTTTGGACGCCTTACTTTTGGGATTTCCTTCGTACAATAAATATGGATTCCCACTGTATTTTTATATATCAGCATGATTATTTAAGTTTGATAATTGAAGACAAACCAATAAACTTTTGAACTAATGTGCTGGTGGTAAATTATTTATTACGTGTTATAGAGGCCGGTAAGAGGAAATTTAAGATTTATTTCCTCATACAGCGTTGTCAAACTTCCTGCATCGTTGTCAGATTGTCTGCCTTCTAGCAGTGCTGAAGAGCTTTCCGTGTTCAGGGAATAGTGTCTCATAGCTAGTAGACGTTATCAAAAGTAGAAACATTTCCGTTTTCCTCCTGTTTGACGTATTATAATACCTTTATGTAATTGATTTCTTCCTTTATAACAGTTTGATTCTTTATACAGATTGTCAATAACCATTTAATTACGAAATTTTGTTTCTTTATATATCTTTACTTCGCTTATATGATGGATGGGGCGCTTCGACTTACAAGTCGTCGCAGCTCTGTGGTAGAGCAGTGGTGTGGTAATGCAACTGTCTTGAGTTCGAGGCAGCTTCAAGTTGTATATTTTTCGTTCTTTATTTCCTTTTCACTTGTTAAAAAATACATAACATACATGTGTAAAACATGAAGTTACTACATATGGGTAATAATTATGTTTTACAGAGAATGGTTTATAAATAATTTCTATTCTCAAACGTCATCAAGACTGAACAAGGAAATACCTATCATTCTTCCTTAAATTGGTTATGGCGGTTGAATGTGTATTTTTTTAATTTAAAATACTGTTCAGACAATGTAACCTGATGTGTTTAGTGGATTTTAGTGCCAATGTAGCGCATGAACTAAATAAATGTGGAGTGCTATGTGATAAACAACTATAAACAACCAAACTTGCTATTACATTTGTGGACTGAGACAATTGTTTCAGTATGGTTGGAAAGAATGTTCAAAACTTTAAACTAGTTTAAAACGTCTTAATATAATGCTTATTGCTAAACTGTATAGAAATCAAATCGTTGTAATTGTAGCTTTTAATTAATGTTTCTTATATTCACAGAACAAGTGGCCTTAAAAAAATGATTGTTCTACATCCAACAAGTCTATTCATGTTTGAGATCAGACTTTAATTTTAAACAATTTGCTGTATAATGTATTTTTTTTACACATATAATATGTATTTTGCAACAAGTGAAAAGTAATCAATGAATGAAAAAATATTTCAGGACGACATGGGATCGAACCCAAGACCATCAGGACGAGAAGCCAGCGCGTTCCCACTCAGTCACCTTCACCTTTATAGAAAAATGCCTCGTGAATTATATAACCAAAGTAAAGATATATACATAAAGATACAGAATTTCGAGTAATCTGTATAAAGAATAAAACTGTTATTACAGAAGTAATAAGTTAAATAAAAATACTCTAGATCAAAGTGGAAGATAAATTATTTTTTCATTTCGGCAATGTGTCTGTTCTCTTCACACCGTTCATGCTATGAGACACGATTCCTTGTATAGGAAAATTGCTACACCACTGCCAGTAATCAGAAGACGTGGCAACGTTGTAAACAGTCAGTATTGCAACGTCGTACCGGGAAATAGTCTTAATTTTCCTACTTCCTTCGACGAAGAAGAATACCTTTATAACGCGAAAATAATACACGTGAATAATTTAACACGAGCAGCACATTCGGCAAAAGATTTTATATATTTCACTACAATTATTCAACTTAATGCTGGAAATTACAGCTGGTAATTGAAAATACGGTGGGAATACAAATTAATTGTACGAGGGCAATCCAAAAAGTAAGGTCTCCTAAGCATTTATAGATACAGAATTAAATTATATTATTTAATTTATTAACACTGTTTTAAAGATTGAGAAAAGCGGTGACGCTCTGGCTTCACATTCGGGAGGACATAGGTTGAAATCCTCAGTACGGTCATGCAGATTTGGGGTTTCAAAGGTTTCCCAAAATTCACTCATATGAAAACTGGAATGGTTCCTTTAAAAGGGCATGGCCGACATCCTTGCCACTATTCCTACCGCACCCTCGGGAAGGAATTCGGTCCTGGCCTTCTAAAAGAATCATCTTAGCATTTGTCTGGAGTGATTTGGGGAAGCCATGGATGGCCCATATCTGGATGACCGATCGGGGATTCGAAGCTGCCTCCTCCCGAATGCAAGTCCCGAGCGTTACCGCTCACCCACGACGCTCGTTCTTCCGGTCTTTAGACACTATCAAACTTATTTTACCGGTAGACTGTGTTTGTTTGAATTCTTGAGGCTTAGGTGATTTTGGAGTCGATTATCACGGGTGACGAAACGTGAGCGTTCAACTTTTCACTTGAGACTAAAGAACAATCACGCTAGTGGCAACACCATTCATCGCTAAATGCTGGTGTTGATTTATGTTATTATACTGTAGTAATTCCAAACAAAGAATAACGCAGGAAATTTCATGCCACACTAAGTAATTAGTATTGAAACCTTGTATATATCAAATCGCAATGCTGTAAAGCACAGAAAGTAAGTGTATACCGAAACTATTAACAGCATTGTAGAAAACGAAAAAAAAACCCGCTAATTTAAGAACTCCTGCTTATAAGCCCGATTCTCAACGAACTTTCTTTACTTATACCAGTTATAAAAGAATTTATGTTTGTCCTACGATAATAATCCGGTGGTAATTTTTTAAGTGACAATGGTAGTTTAATTTATTTTTTATTGCACTAATAATTAGCTCTTTGCCATTTCCTCTCACGTATTTACATAATGCATAAACATTAAAGTCCACCTACAGAATTACAGAAATAATTCCAACAAAAAATTATTAGTTTCTGAAACGTTAAGTTCGCTCTATAGTGAAATAATTATTTTGGAAACATACAGTGTCGGATCTCGACCCCGCGCCCCCCCCCCCCGAAAATCAAAGTCAAAAACCGCTCAAGGCCCTCCCAAACCAAAATCCTGGATCCGCCACTGGAAACATGTGTGCCGTTTGATAAGGGACAGACAATGTGATTTTGGCGAGGCTAGAATCACGAGTAGCTTTCTTTCACTGTTGACGTCACAGAAGCGTTCATATTTACGTCGACAGCTGGTTAAGAAATATTTGATACTTTCAGTTTCGAGTATGATATTCCCTGACGCAGTTAGGAAAGAATCAAGGATATATTCTTCGCATAAGCTATGTGTAGGTTCGGTACGTTTATAAAGGGAATAAAAATAAATTTAAAAAAATATGAAATACTTGAATTCGAACTAAGAACCGTCCGTTCAGCAACCTTGAACGCTAAACACAGGACCATGGCGCTCTGACTGCTTTCTTCCTTGGCAAAGTGTATGCAACGCAGCTAAGGAAGACAGTTTCATTATTCAATTTGTCTTGCAGACACACTTTTCCGAAATAATCTCTTTGTGATTGTTTCTGTAATTTCATAATACAAAAAAATCTACCTCCTAGAACATGGTTATTCCGTGTTTGTCCATTAACCGAAAATTCTAATCGATTATAAATAAGTGCTATTGCTGTTTTTAAATTCTTCCATAATACTGCCAGATAGGACCAACTTATTTTAAAATTAAAACTGGGCGAAATTAAAAATGCATCATTCAATTACAATTTCTTAAATTAAGAACAGGGTTAATTTTCAGGGATTTATAGAAACCAAAGGAAAATATTGCCCAGTTTACAAAGACAGTTTCGCGGCTCAGATTCGTGATTTTCTAACTACAATACTCCTCGACACTTTCCCGTTTGTAAATAATTCCAGGACGATAGTTGCTTAACAAATTGTATGGTGACTGCATTGCTTGTGATCTTTTCACGCTAGAGGCGAGTCTAGAAAACTATATGGTACGAATAGAACTGCCACTTGCCAATGGACACAGAGAGCACTTTCATAAAGCCAATTTAAGGAAGAATGACAGGTATTTCCTTGTTCAGTCTTGATGACGTTTGAGAATAGAAATTATTTATAAACCATTCTCTGTAAAACATAATTATTACCCATATGTAGTCACTTCATGTTTTACACATATATGTTATGTATTTTTTAACAAGTGAAAAGGAAATAAAGAACGAAAAATATACAACTTGAAGCTGCCTCGAACTCACGACAGTTGGATCACCACACCACGGCTCTACCACAGAGCTGCGACGACTTGCAGGTCGAAGCGCCCCATCCATCATGTAAGCGAAGTAAAGATATATAAAGAAACAAAATTTCGTAATTAAATGGTTATTGACAATCTGTATAAAGAATCAAACTGTTATAAAGGAAGAAATCAATTACATAAAGGTATTATAATACGTCAAACAGGAGGAAAACGGAAATGTGTTTCTACTTTTGATAACGTCTACTAGCTATGAGACATTATTCCCTGAACACGGAAAGCTCTTCAGCACTGCTAGAAGGCAGACAATCTGACAACGATGCAGGAAGTTTGACAACGCTGTATGAGGAAATAAATCTTAAATTTCCTCTTACCGGCCTCTATAACACGTAAAATAAATAATTTACCACCAGCACATTAGTTCAAAAGTTTATTGGTTTGTCTTCAATTATCCAACTTAAATAATCAGGCTGATATATAAAAATACAGTGGGAATCCATATTTATTGTACGAAGGAAATCCCAAAAGTAAGGCGTCCAAACCAATTGTAGATACAAAATAAATTTATTTTCTGTAATATATTCATTCTTTTAAATGTTGAAAATTATCTATTTTTTCTATATAATCACCTTTTTTGCCGAAGCAGTTTTTTAAGCATTGTGACAGATTGTAATGACTGAGTGTGATGGGATAAGCAGTGACGCTCTGGCCTCGCATTCGGGAGGATACAGATTTCACTCCCTGTCCGGCCATCCAGATTTGGGTTTTCCATGGTTTCCCCAAATCACTCTCGTTGAATGCTGGGATGGATGTTTTAAAAGACCATGGCCGAAATCCTTCCGTTCCTTGTCCCCAGTCCGTCACCTCGACATCGACGAGGCGTAAAGCCATAAGCTAAAAAAAGCTATATCTGGTATGTTCTTTGAAAATAGTCACTCTTTCAAAAATTCCAGAGATGAGTGTGCTAGAAATCGTTTGTTATGAGGAGTGAATTTAAGAGATGATTCATTTTATAGCTCATTGCTTTCGGTTAGAGAAGATTTTATTCAGCAAGATTTAATAGAAATAGTTTATTTGTCTGATGTGTTAATTTTTATCTATTGTTTATTACAGAAATTACATACGTTATATGTAAGAGTGGGTATGTTGGAATGGTTTGAAAACGAATGGGGAAAAAAAATCACCCAACACAGTTTCAAACCAACGACCGCACCGTTAGTAGTCGGGAACCTTCACCGCTAGATCATACAGCCTGCTATGAGGAGTTTCTCATCCAGTCGGTAAACAAACCAACCTATACGGAACTTCCTGGCATCAGAATGCTGCAGAAGGAAATCATTGTTTCAACTGTACGGTCGAATTTGATAGAGGAAGGAAAGTTCTTAACGGAATAAACCGAATGCGTAAGCAGTGTTTCTGCCTTCCATTCTAACTTCGTAATAAATTCTAAATATAAATCCTAATAACACTGCATAAAATCTCTCTAATAAGTTTTGCCTTATTATCGATCGCCACATCTTATTGTTAGACCAACATTCACCATCTCACAAACAGTTCTATCACATTCACTGCTTAAAGAGTCAGTATTGGGAACTTAATCCTTGATGTTTTTCAAATCATCTGAAAAATCACTAGATGAAAGCAATGATATCAGTGACTGATATGGATTTAGGTCAAATAACTGCATTACATTAAAATGGGTATTCATATAATGTGTTATCATGGATTTAAAGTTAGCCTGGATTTAAATGAACAATAGAACAAAGAATAGCACTTCGGCAAAGGAAAAATGGAAAAGGGAAACGAACAACAATAGCTGACGATAGGGTTATTTGCAAATGCTAGCGAGAAAATCTTTTCCAACCGGCAGGGTATATTTAGGACTAGCTCGTAAGCGCGACTTCGTACGCGTGGATTAAGAATTTTTTGCCAGAATTGAATATAGAAAGTTGTTGGTAACGAAGGATTGGACCCAAACAACACCGAGTCGGCATAATATGACAGGAAAGCTATCACTATATCATTCTACCGTCGAACCAGTCTCTTGAAGAGAATCAATTTCCAACATATTTCTGTCAACATTCGATAAGGTCTCAAAATTTCGTGACTACAACTACTAAACATACCGGAGAAAATGTCCTGTGCCCTTCATACAGTTTTTCTTGTCAAATTCCATCAACATCGATATAGCCATTTGGTCGTCAAAACGTAACAAAAAGAAAGAGACTTACTTCCGTATTTATAGTATTATTATTGCGGTTCACACAGACACAACACACACACACACACTCTCTCTCTCTCTGACTGCGAACAACCCCTGAAGAACCATTATAACGTAAAAAAGTGTACACCTACAGCATTGCAAGACTACCTACGATTTGCCTCGCATTGCACCCATAACTTTGTGATATCTACAGTTTAACATTCAATCCGAATAACCTACGGCCCAGGCGTGACTCTTACGATCAAAAACAATTTTTAAAAATCTTAGCCATCCACGGAGATTTGAACCGGAGACCACCAGCCAAACATTCGTAAGCAAACGCTTTAACCACTCAGCTGTCTGACCGATACACGGAACAGGCAATATAGAGACGTCCATATCCAACGCGTCTGTCTATCGCCATTCAGTAGTATTTCGAAATTATGAGACAACATGTATTATTTATACAGATAATTTTTCAACCAAATGTAGACAGTATTTTTCTCCTTGTTTCAAAGGATAAGTGTGCAAAGTTTCATCGAGATCGGATGAAAGCTGTGGATTTGTATGAAGAACAAACAAACTAACAACATACATACATACATTCATCTTTATATATATAGATAGATTTGACAGTCCTATGGACCTAGTAAAAGACGTCTGCTAAAAGGCAATGAACGACTGGCAGAAAGGCTGGTAGGTTTTATCTCCATAAACTTGACAGCAAAAATACGTTATAATGCGTCTCAACAACAAAATAGTAAGAAATATACAAATCTAAAAGTTTTAACATTCAGAACACCTCAAGCCAGTGTCAGAATACTGCAGATGGAAATCTCTCATTAAGCTTACAGTCGAGTTCCAATGAGAAAGGAAGTTCTTAAAGTCATAAACACAATGTGTAAACAGTGCCTATGCTGTCCATTCAGGCTCCGAACAGCTTGCTGCGTTGATAATTTCTGCTTGGTGCAGCAAGTCCAGCCGAAGCTTGTTTCTACGTTATTTCCATTATCTGAATAACTGCAAACATTTGTTTTTCAACACAATATGGATAATACATAACGATCAGATCAATTAAAGAAACACACACACATGCCAACGCCCTAACTTATACTGTTTGTTTCTTTGTCTATCAATCTGAACCCTTAAACTTTGATATAATAATCCTCTCGCATGACAAGCGGAGTGAACAAAGAGTTTCCACTCTATATTTCGGCGATAAAAATGAAGTTGGGAAACACTTGTTCACTCAGCTTGTCACCCGAGAGAATTGTATTTATGGCCAACGTCGGGAAATAATTCGTTCTTTAATATTTGTGATTGCGAACGACTTTAATTATTTATAACCTTAATTTAGTTTTAATTTTTGAAAAAACATGGGATGGGAAAAAATAATAAAGATCTTGTTGGCAGACTCAAGAAAAATTTTCTTGGCATAATCTTTTTACAGATGAAATGAAACCAGTGACGTTTAAAATGTTTACATTTTTATTTGCCGACTTCTACTAAGTTTTTGTAAAAATCGGGGAAAAAAATCTAATTCCTCGCTGTATTTACGAAACTACTGATCAGTTAATTCATTCTGAACGACTTTCTCCTTTTGTTTATAGAAGAGCTAATAGCGATTTCCGTTTTTCACAAAATAACTAAATGGGTAATTTTAACAAATTAAATGCTACTCCAGACAATTTTTATGACAAAAATTTATATTAATCCTTTCTTACTGAATTTCACGATTCGGAGAGTAAATATGTTGTTAAAATTCACATCAAGCTTTTCACAATTTATCTAAGATTTATAAATCATTTCTTCTGTTTGATTTGTATATACCATTTGAAAAATAATTTCGCAAAATGGGAAGCAAACTCACTCTCATTTTTTATTTATTTTTTTAAAAAAACAATAGTTTTTACTAGTTTGCCTTATGAATGTATAATATTCTGAATTGAAGTTGATACACTATACATCAAACTAGAAACTGACCGATTTTATTTTAGAATTTCTAGTAATTATAAATACGTTTAAATGCCCGACAGTCACAAAAATTAGTGGAATGACTACTGTTCCTTTCAATGTCTCACGCGAAATCGACAGATATGCTTATGGCGTCGGAACAGGATTTTTTATTCTTCTACCTGCTGAGAAAAGTTGTTACGGATATACGCATCAGCATATGTTAAATAAGATGGATTTTTTTTTTATAAATGAAACAAACACATGGAAAAATGGAGGAAAGGAACTGACAAGTTGCAGTAAATATATTGCTTGACTAATGCTGCCTAAATACAAGACAGTTGAGTTAAAATCTTGCAGAAGTGGGCTACGTTTCGTGAGAAGCCACGTACTGGGAGATTATTTAAATACCTACTTTCACGTTCGTAGCCACGTATTCTAGGTTTCTATTCACAAAAATTAGTTTTATAGCGATTAAAAACTTTTATGGAAGCAGACGGTTGTAATCAGTTTTAATATGGCCTATGTAAAATGAATTCTGTTAAACTCAGGGAAGTTATCAACCACAATGCGAAACATCATCATGACGTATCTGAAATCTTAGTACACATACAACGAAATAACACTGAAATTAAGCCCTAGAAATGTTTGAAAAGAATCATCCGCAGCAATTACACAAGTCAAATAATAACTTTCTTTCAGTGAGAAAACTTTTTTAAACAGATGATAATGTAGATTTTTATCATTACTCAGCTTATAGACGTTATAATATTACTCCCAGCCAGACCCTCTGTTTTAAATGGAAAGCAAGTTCCGAGTAGTCAAATGCTCAGCGTAAACTTACAATTTCCTCCTTCAACTATAACTGCTGTTCTACAAACCAACTGCATAGAATAACAGCGCTAAACTATAAAATTTTGGAACAGTTTGCAGTGTCGTCCTTGATCGCAGAGTCTTTTTTTAGCTGACACATAATTTTCAATATTCGAAATATTAAGATATTTCGGATCCTTACGTAAAATTTGTCCTCATTCATCGCTGTTATATTTTAGTATTTTGACACTATTTTTTGGCTCAACAGCTTCAGTAATTCGATAACTTACCTGAGATCTTTACTCAGACTTAATGAAACGTGAGATCCACGTATAACCGTTTCTTCTTTGGGAAGGTATTTTGGAGTTGTTTTGTCACCGAACAAGTTGGGAGAGTGGTTAACGCTCGAGAATGGAATTCAAATGTCGCATGTTAGATCACCGGACCGGTTGTCCTGGTTTCGGTTTTCCATGGTTTTCCGAAATTACTCCAAGCGAATGCCGCGACGTGTTTCCCAAATTACCATGGCTGCGATACTTGGCGTTCCTTTCCCCAGCGTTCTCCAGGCCCTAATGACCTTGAAATCGGCTGGTTGTAAAGCCCCAACCAGATTAAAAACTTTGTTATGCCTTCACAGTTTTGAACTCCATCCTGCTATAGCTGTGATGACAGTAAATTTGTTGATACATAGATTAGATTGGTGAATATCAATCAATAATTTTCCTTTCACTACTAAGCATGCTACAGGAGACAGTTAAGATCGCAGTAACAAACCACCATTAACTGTTTTAAGCGATTCGACGGAAATTGTTAGATTTTTATGATCAAGAAGTTTATCCATTCTGACTACAATTTTGCTTTTAACGTCACTTACGTAGGCCTATACAACGAAGACAGTAGAACAATTTCTTCTGATAGGATGCATGAATAGCATTCTGAATCAGTGACTGCTGATCTACCTATCATAGCGAAACTTTGGATCGCCTTTCTAAGTTAAAAAAGTAAGCCTTTGAAGCTGCACTTCTTTTCAATGAAATCGTTGAAATTTTTACCAGTTCTGTTAGCACTGACATTTTGGATGTCCACTTTCAAGTATATTGTCAGTAATTTTATGTATGTCACGGTCAAGAAAATCCATGTTTTGGTTTTCAGAGGATTAACGAAATAATTTCAGGCTAACAGGGGACTAGTTCATACTTGAATACCGTGGCCGGATTCCTTTCCAATCCTTGGTAAATAATCGTTCCTGTGACATTTCAAGAACATAAAATACATTTAAAGACTGAATTGCTAAAAAATAAACCAATAAAGCATTTGTATTAGTTTATCGATACGTGCATCCTCTCCATTATTTTAGCTTCTCAGTTGGTGTATGTTGTGATTTTGGTGATCCACAGTAGATTAAACACAAGAAGAACGTAACAGTTCATAAAAATCACTTATGTCCGAGGCTGGACTCGAACCGTCTGCTCCAGGAACTACCCGAGCGCTAGCCACCATGCTTCCGGGTCGGCGCCCGTGACGCCTATAATAGCTAGTTAATGAGTCCTACCAAGACCGCAGTAGAGGGGGCAACAACTCTTATACACGTGTTGACCAGCATTACGTTTCCTTGTTCCCAGCTTCCTGTGTATTCCTCCAAACTTTATGTCTCATAAACAACAGTTACGAAATATAAAAACAATTGTTCATTGTCATTCGTTATTGATTAGTATGAGCTTCTAAAATTTTCGCACTTGTGAAACTTCTGGTTGTATTCTGGTTACCAGTTGACTGGTAACAATTTTACCTCTTAAATCAGTGCAGGTTCTATACGGACTACTGTCGGAAGAGTTCACCGTAGTATTAACATCAGAATGGAGTGAAAAGTTGGTATACTATAATAACTTCAAGTAGCAAGAAGCGTATAAATCGCGAAATAAACTAATGATTTCGTACGTGTCCGCTAGCAAACGCAGCAGTTCGTTAATTACCAAATGTTTTAAGTGCCTGTCCTTGGATACTTGCCAATTACGTTTTTGGTAAGAACATCAAATCAACGTTTCACCTGTCGTTTGAGTTTTAACAGCACCATCCACAGAATATTGCTACAGCGAAAAAGCCTTATTAGTTTTTTGTTCTTTGCCTGCTTATGAAACACCACTAAAACCACAAAGGTGACAACACTATGCGAAATTGTGTCTTCAACTACTGAACCCTCATCTTGTTTTGTTTTGTTTTAAAAAGAGTTTTCATTTCGCCTTAAGCAGCTTTCGTTATAAATGGTAGGTGAAAATAAGTTTTTTGACGCTAAAATACTGTCAACTCAGACTGCGTTGACGACATCTCATGTCACCGACAACAGTAATTAAGTTATAAGTTTTTCCGTATGTTTCTAAAATAAGTTTAAATGTAGTAGTAAAAGAACAACATGTCTTCATAGCACACCGCAAAATTAACTAACTTCAAAAAGCCTGCAATTATTTGTCAACGCACTCACCTAAAACTATCTTTACACGCAAATATTGATTTTATCATTAATAGTTAGTTATTTTAAGTGACAGATGATCGGTATAATGTCTTACTTTCTTCTGACTCTAGCGTTTGTTCAAAATTAATTTTTTGTTTGAACACGGTAATTTTTTATGTTCTGTATGGAAACGTAATTTCTCTTGAATGTTTTAAAAAACTAAAATGAAGTGCATTCAATGTCTGCACAACTCTTTTATTAACGAAATATAATCCATATTTTCGTTTGTATAACGAATATGTTAAAATATGTCACGTTTTTTTGTGAGGTGGGTGAGTCTCAATTTGGATAGTAACGTGAATGTACCACCTACCGGGTATAGTACTGTCTTGGTAGGTGTGTATAATGGGTTGAATAAGTCCCAGGAGGAAATGTAGCGATGTGCAATTCAGGTCGTTCGGATTAATATGAGCATGGTAGTACCTTGTCGGTACTGCAGGGTCTGTATAGTTCTAACACGTTCTAAGTCCGTCCTTTTCATCTCTCGATTGTTTCGTTAAGTACCTGGTTGGGACTGCGCTGTCTGTATAGTTCCAGCACGTTTTAAGTAGTCCTTTCATCTCTCGATTGTACCGTTATTTACCTGGTTGGGACTGCGAGGTCTATATAGTTCCAGCACGTTCTAAGTCGTCCTTTTCATCTCTCGAATTTTTCGACGTGTACCTGAACGTTACTGCGAGGTCTGTGTAGTTCTAGCACGTTTAAAGTCTTCCTTTTCATCTCTCGATTGTTTCGTAATGTACCTGGTTGGGAAAGCGTGGTCTGTATAGTTCCAGCACGTTCTAAGTCGTTCTTTTTATCTATTGATTTTTCGTCGTGTACCTGGTCAGTACTGCGTGGTCTGTATAGTTCCAGCATGTTTTAAGTAGTACTTTTCATCTCCTGATTGTTTCGGTACGTACCTGGTTGGGACTGCAAAGTCTGTATTGTTCAAGAACATTTTAAGTCGTCCTTTTTATCTCTCGATTGTTTTCGTCGTGTACCTGTTCGGTAAAGCGTGGTTTGCATAGTTCCAGCACTTTCTAAGTCGTCCTTTTCATCTCTCGAATTTTTCGTTGTTTACCTGGTCGGTACTGCATGGTCTGTATAGTTCCAGCACGTTTTATGTTTTGCTTTTCAACTCTCGATTGTTACCTTATGTATCTGATTGGGACTGGCGTGGTCTGTATAGTTTCAGCACGTTCTAAGTCGTCTTTTTCATCTCTCGATTGTTTCGTTAAGTACCTGGTTGGGACTGCGAGGTCTATATAGTTCCAGCACTTTCTAAGTCGTCCTTTCATCTCTCGAATTTTTCGTTGTGTACCTGGTCGGTACTGCATGGTCTGTATAGTTCCAGCACGTTTTATGTTTTCCTTTTCAACTCTCGATTGTTACCTTATGTATCTGATTGGGACTGCGTGGTCTGTATAGTTTCAGCACGTTCTAAGTCGTCTTTTCATCTCTCGATTGTTTCGTTAAGTATCTGGTTGGGACTGCGTGGTCTGTATAGTTCCAGCAAGTTTTAAGTCGTCCTTTTCATCTCTCGATTGTTTCGTTATGTACGTGGTCGGGACTGCGTGGTCTGTATAGTTTCCAGCACGTTCTAAGACATCGTTTTCATCTCTCGATTGTTTCGTTATGTACCTGGTTAGGACTGCGTGGTCTGTATAGTTGGAGCACGTTCTAAGTCGTCCTTTTCATCTCTCGATTGTTTCCTCGTGTATAGGGATTGCAATCCAGCAAGCGGGTTCCCGCAACCCCGCGCGATCCGCATCATTAGACAGTCTGGCGGATCCCGCACAAAATTAAGCGGATCCGCAATCCGCAAAATCCGGCGGAAAGGCGTATCAGTCTGCGTGACTCACTGCCCCACTCGGTCTCTGTTGGATATTTTGCACTGTTTGCCTGTACCCTTCCAGTTGGCATTTGATTCATGTGAACAAGCGTTTGTTTTTGTCATCCTTCGTCATTC
>JARYHS010005310.1:0-30028 GCA_031002005.1 Vandiemenella viatica
AATACAGAACAATTGTATTTAAATTCGTTGCAGAAGCCCATTCCCCCTTCCCTTCTACTCTCACCCCTTTATAGATACTCACAGTTTTTATCAGATTTCTATGAAAACCTTCACATGTTAAAAGTAAAGAGAAACTTAGTATCTACATTCTGTTTACAAAACCCAACCGCTCACTCCCTTACCCCATTTAATTTTTGCAAATGTTCTTTATACAAAGCTACAGTTTTTATCTGGTTTCTGTGGAACTTTGCACATGTATACTTTGAAAAAAAAATACTGTCCACACTAGCTTTACAAAAACCAAACTACTCTTCGCTTCTACACCCCTTAATTGTTTTTTATACATACCTACAGTTTTTATGTGATATCGATAGAAATTTACACACGTACACTTTAAATCAATCAGAAAAGACCGTCTACATTTGGCATACAAAAGCCCAATCTCTCTTCCTCTTTACTCCCGCCCCTTTTTTATTTCCGATGTTCTTTACAAAAATCAACAGTTTTAAATCCCATTAAAATCAATTAAGCGACTTTTAAGTCATTGCAGAATATTCATAAAATAAATGTGTCCTGATATCTCAACATGTACCTCATTTTTCAACTTGGACCCAAAGCTATCACGTTGTGAAAACCAATTAAAAATCTTATTTTCTGTGTGATGCCGAACAAACAGGTATATTCCGGTGAAAGATTTGTGTATGTGGTATGTATTAATGACAAGATGTTACATGTTTCGATTATCGAGCGGCAGCTTAAACTGATGTTAAATTGGTTGAAGACAACGTGGGCCAAAATGTAACCTGAGATCCAATTAACCTCGTTCTAGAAGTTTTTGGAGTATATAAAGACAGATCTTTTTTTTTTATTTATATATATAAATATTTTTTTTATAGTGCGAGAGCTTTAAGCTACCAGGAAGTTCGCAAAATGAGAAATGCTGCGGCATTTTTAAATACAAAACAAACTATAATACCATTAAAAATTTAAAAATAAAATAATTGTTTACAAAACATAAAAAAAGCACACTAAAAATTTAAAAATAATTTGCTACCTTGCTTAGAAGAAAGTAAATCTAAATTGACAATATTTTACATTACTGTTATTGAAATTTTTACGTTAATTAGTTATTTTTGGAGTCGGTGCCAGACGAAGCAAAAAAATAAAAAGAAAAATATAAAAACAATAATATATTAAATCATGTTACTGCTTATCTACAATTAATGTTAGAAATTCAAATTATACGCCGATATTATACTAATTGTAAAGGGATTACTGCATGATGCAGCCTAACAACTGACACTGTAGCGCCAGGGATATGCCTGGACGATCAACGAGGCCAAGCCACAGATTAAAATACTGTCTAATTTGTTTCCCTAAACTGTCTTCCGTAATAACAGAACATTTATTCCTGCTGCAACACCGATAATTCTATCTGAAGTGTTATTGCAGTCTTCTCTGTTTTTCTGATCTAGAAGCAACTGTTTTGTTTCATTTACTTAGGATAAGAAGAGTAGACTACCTTGAAATTTCATTGTATTGACAGTTATTCTCTAAATAGTGTGGTCCCTGTTGTGATGCTATAGAATTGTGATATATATTGTGGCCCTATGGGACGAGGCAGCGACGGACTAATAATAGGCATTTAATTTTGTTTATTTTTTATTCTAGAATAATTAAACCCTAACTGTAACACTTCCTGATATGAAATAGTATGTGTTCAGTAAAACTTTCTAGCAGCAGTACCGATTAGTATAAAATTTAACACGAAGAAAATACTTTTTGTATTCGGGAGGATTTCAGCATGGTCTCTGTTTCTGGTAATATTGATCTAGATTTCCTAATTAATTAGGGGTATGCAGCGGTGATTTTCAAGGGTAGATTTGTGAATGGTTCCTACATTTATCCTTGATGAAGCACATTGACATCAAACTTCATTCTAGCTCCTTCCACCGATTTGATATGAAATTCAGATTAAAATAAAAGTAATATTAATAGTACTATTTCTGACCCGAATGGAAAGAAAAACCTAATTAGATGTTCCATGTTTGAAATATTTTTGCATTTTGGATAGAGATTTAACAGTTAAATTTTATCAGTATATACAAAAAATAATGTTGAAGTTGGAACTGAATACAATTCAAATAATTCGTAATAATTCATGCGTTCTAGGATAACCATTTTCTCTCGTGTTTACAAATCCGTCTATTGAATTCTGCTGAAAGATTTATTAGAATCCATTCAACTGAAAATGAAACCAGATACAATTTTATATAACTGCGAGAAATTGTTCACAATGTATTTTTGTTACTACCGAATTTGTTCAATGGTTTTGACGACAGAAATCACTGAAACACTTGTAATAATGTTCATACGATGAATACTGACATGTAGCTTCCCTACTGGCATGTTCATAGACAGTGTTTACATGTTTCTTGATTTTTTGTATTTTTTTTCAGCTGGAAGTCAAAGTAAAAATACGTACAGAGTGATGACCCATACAAATCACCAATACTGGAATACGATTAAAGTCTTGACATGTAGATATCTGCTCATAAGTGAATCGTTTTTCTCTCAACAGCAGTTCACAATGTTCTTAATTTAATTTTGCCTTATTTCCCAAACTTATTGTTACAAATTTAGTTTCTTAGCGTGGGACAGTATACAAAACAATATCGAAGATAGGAGTATCATTAATTTTTAATTTAACGCCAGTGAAATGTGTTTTATAACGTTGTTATATAAGAAAATTTTTGCAGATTGATTCAAGTATTTCTGAATAAAATCTTTTAAAAAAATTCTTAATTTAATTTCGTTCTTTAAAATTTGATGTTTTTCTCATGTGACATTCTTGTGCACCTACTTTGCCGATTTGTAGCTGCGTCAATGTTTTGCTGCTGCTAACGTTTCAGCACCAAATCTTGGACGTTCCTCAGCACTATTTCTGGCTGATGCATACGCATCTGCCTCGTCGTTTGCTGCAGTGGGCGGACTGGTTTAATTTTTCCGCCAGCGGGAGTGTTACATTTCCAGCTGTGAGTGTCCGCGGTTCGAGAAATAGTGTTGTTGGGTTTTGCCATCTGTGACAAAACAAATGGGTTGTTGATGTTGAACTGCATCTTTTGTGTGAGCGCACGCTCCCACATTTCACTTTAGCCATATAGCCAATAAGTTGCTGAAGTGTACTCAGCCGGTCACCTCCTCTACCGCATCTCGAATTTTATATTGCTTAGCCTACGCGAGTTTCCTAGACCGACTATGAGCATTGTAAGGTCAAGTAGGGGGATTAGGCCCGTCAGCTAGATTAATATGGATGAGACTCAATGGGGATTATTTACAGATTTACATTACCTTTCTTCTTTCACTTTTGACAGGTTTAAAAGACATTTTGAAGTTACCGAAATAAATAAATTTTCTTCACTGTTAGTAACCTTATTTTTAATATTACAATTCATAACATTCTCTACAATGTTATTTGTCAATTCGTTACAGCAACGACCATTTCTCGCCCATTTGTAGTGTAAAGCATTTTCATTCTACTTTGTTAAGCGTTTTACTGTATCAGCTGATAACGCAAAATCATCTTAAAATTTGGAGCTCAATAAAAGGCTTAGACAGATATATTGACAACATCATGGAAGACTAAATCGAACTGATTATACGTAGGTAACGCTTTGCTGTTTGAATTTTGACTATTCTAGTAATAATAATAATAATAATAATTGATTCAACTGTACCGTCAAGTTACGTTAGGGTAAGGTAAACTTGAGTGTCTGTACTTCTTCGATTCCCAAGTGGACCAATCTCTTCCATATAAATAATGTTTCAAACCGAAATATTGTAAGTTTGTGCTTGTCTCGTGAGTCGTACACTTGTAACAGGCTTCAACTTTGGTAGGTGATGGGTTATTTTTCCTATTATTTGGTATTTATATTACCTAACAGCCGTTTCTTTTTTCTTTGGTATCATTAAGCTTGTTATATTATTGGAATCATGTTTTGATGATCTTTTCGTATTTAGTATTTCGGCAACGACATTTAGATGTGTATGTATTGTTTTCTAGTAAGAATAATCACAGGTTCATCGGTTCTATGCACTTCACTAGAGTAACAATGGGCAACAGTATGATTGCAGTCATTTCCTGAATTAACTGAGCCACTTGCTGCGGTAGGACGGAGGGTAGGCTACCCGCCTCGCACTCGCCGGCAGCGGCGCCGTCCGGCCGCGCTGTGACGTCAGAGGTGGGCGCCCGGCTGGCGGGCTGCCTAGCTGACTGCGCCGCCGGACTCCGATCGATTCCCGGCGGCGGCAATAAACAGCGTAGCGCCGCGCCGTCAATTAATACGTCGCGCCCTAATACCGGACTCAGATCCGGACAATCTGCAAATGAGGCCATCAGTCAGGTCGGGATAAGTTGTGTCCGCATTGGGCCAACGAATAATGTTCCAAATTGGTTTGCCCGTCAGTTGCTGACACTGGTGCTTCGTTCTAACAGTTGGGTGACATAAACATTGCACTTTATGTTTGGAGAATATAACGGCTCTCGCTTCCGTGATTAAGAGGACTATCACAAAGTTCTATCGCTTCGCACTGGTAATAGGGATTTGTCCAAAAACCTCTAAAGTTGTTCGAGAATTGTAAATTAAGTTCATTATGATTCCCTCTTTCGTCGAATAAACAGTGAAACAGACTTTTTGGGCTTTAATACTGGAAGTACTAAGTTTCATAAAGCTGAATGCTAGCGCTGCGTTTAATCACTCTTAAGTATTTTGATGCTGGTGTTCTGTTGCGATGCTCAAGAACAAAAATGACCTTTCTTTTGCTTATGTATTTACGCCTCGTCAATGTTGAGGTCATTAGAGACGGGAAAGTTCTTGGATCAAGTAATGAGAAAGAATTTGGCCACGGCCTTTTAAATGAACTATCGCGGCAATCCCAAATCTGGAGGGACGGAGGGGATACGAACCCGCATCCTCCCGAATTCGTTCCCATTGCGTTAGCGCCCACTCACCACGCTCGGTGTCACATTTGGTGTCCTGTTGCAGTTTAGAAGTATGGAAAAGAACTTAGAGTTCACAATAATAGATTACACGTAATTTTTACATTTTGTAAGGCTGAAACGAGGTATGTCTGTTGCATTGAAGTCAATAACCCAGGTTGTAATGCCAGGCATCGGTGTAGATGTGAACCTACGTTATTAATTGTGTTGTGTTACCAACCGTATTTATTTAGAACATTTGTAATTTTAAGGTACAATTTCAGATTTCTCAACATGTTACTAGCAGCGTAATGTTCAATCATTTATTAATAAATTATCTATGACTTTGCATATCCCAAAGGTTTTTTTATCTACCACAAATAGTTTGAAAAATTACTATCAATTGCCGTTAAATTATTTTTAATATATTTTTCCAGTTTTGGTGATACATTAAATTTTGACATTAACTGAGTAACAACACAAATCGTTCATCTCGTCACGGCTGATGCATTTTGAAGCTTCATTGATCTACATCTACATATATACTCTGCAATTCACAAAATTGTGGTTGGCAGAGGGTGCTCAGCACCAAAGCTTATCTCTTTGCTGTGCGTTCCAATACCGAATGGTACGAGGGAAAAAAGAATTCATATAAGAATCAGTGCGGCACCTTATTTCTCTAATCTTATTTTTCCTGTCATTCCGACTCAAATAGGTTGGTGGACGAAGTATTTCATTACACTCTTAAGTGAAAGTGGGAGTATTTGGGTGCATGGCAGTGCACCCGCCAAGTCATGTCAACGGCGGCACTGCCTACCCTTTTCTCGAAGCGATTCGGGCCATTTTTGAACCTCAACTTTTTCTGTCGTATTCATGTTACATGTCTAAAATTTCTGGTATGCATAGACATCAGCAATCTTAGCAAACGTACTAAATTTTATTTCGTTACTGTTCTTAGTTCGGTTTTTATTAAGATTCAAACTACAGCGATTTGTCACTCACTCACTCACTGATGATCATCAAAATTCTAAGGCACTTCCCGTAGCCGTAGAAAGCTGAAATTTGGTACGCAGATAACATTTTACCCACATATTATAAGAGAAATCTTAAAATCGTAAATTTCCATATACCTACCCCCTTATCTTCCCCTAACATGAAATCGCTTTCTACCCTAATTACTTTATAAACCTCAGATTTTCACTGTAGAGTTAGCTTACTATGTTTAACTAATATGTTTGATTTTACTTCTTTCCTTTTCTTACATTGGAAGTTATTGAAATTCAAAATTATATTTAGGCACAACCACCCGACATAAAAATTCCACTGTACTTTCAGTAATCCTAGAAACAAGTAATTTGGTACACATACATGGTTTCATCCCTAAATCATAAGAAATACCTGATACTGGAGTTTTTCCGCGTATTTATTTAATTACAATCCCAAACATGAAAAATTCTGGCACATATTTGCGGCTTCATTACTTTTCTCCGGATGAAGCTATAAACCTGAGATTTCTACACTATATTGAAGCAAGCAATTTTAACAAAAGCCTTAAATTTTACTTTGTTCCTATGGTTAGTTTGGAAGTTACTTGTTATTTATTTGAGGTGGTAGTTAAAACAGCGGCAACGTTCATTGCTCGGCTACGACGCACATTGTTTGCAGAAATTGGGGCATTGTTGGTAATGATATTGCTGATTTTACCTGTATTTATTCATTTTTTTGATAACTATGTTTTATTTAAAACGTCCAGCAATTACATTTTTGCTATACAGTTTTGTGATCTTAAAGTTATTGATTACATCGCTGATTACATCGCCTGGCCTGAGGTCAGTCCAATTGGATTCCTCTGTAACTGAATTATTATTATATAACCTGTAAAAACGTCAGGTATGAGTTAAGATATTCATAATAATAATAATAATGGTATTATAATTTAAAATGTTTTACTAGTGGTATGAGAGGAAAATGAGTATAAGAACTTTATAAAGTGTTCAAGGAGAGTCATATGGCTTCTTGCCCGTCGTCGCTTAAGATGTCTTGTGGTTGACGATACGATTTTAGACGTATTTGCGTCGTTGATTGGCGGCCTAGATTGTAGTACTGTGCTTCAGGAGTTGCTTCTAGGCTTTCTATAAAGACTTTTGCAGAGTTCATAATATACGTTTTAATGATTTGGAGTCCAGTTTCCCAGTTTCCCTGTGAAGTTGTGAGTTTCGTACGAACCATGGTGCTTTTAAGATAGTGCGGAGAAGTTTGTTTTGTAAGGACTGTATTCTCTGTAGTTTGGATGGAGCGGCTGTGTACCATACGGGCGTTGCGTAAAACATGGCGGGTCGGATCAGTGATTTGTATAGTAACAACCCGCTCTCGATTTTAAGAGAGCTTCTCTTATTCAGAAGAGGATAGAGTTTGGAAATGCGAATATAGGCTTGGGATAGTTTCTGATTAATGAGGTAGTTCCATGTTAGTCTGCGATCCAAGTGTAGTCCTAGATATTTTATTGCTTTATCTGCTGGATGCCATTCTATTTCACCGTCGTTAATTTTGAGTTTTTTGGGATTTCTCTGATGGCGGAGTGTGAAGATTTTGGCCTCGCATTTGGTAGTATTCAGCTTGATGTGCCATTTTTTCAGCCAGTTGGAGAGTATATTAAATGACTGTTGGATTTTTATTACTGCTACGGCGATATCAGTGTGTGAAGTGAAAATCACGGTGTCGTCGGCATACATGGCGGTACAAACAGTGCGGAATATCGGGATGTCTGCTATGTATAAGTTGAATAATAGGGGTCCTAAGATGGAGCCTTGTGGGACACCTGCTTGTACAGTTTTTCTAGCAGATAATGTATTACCTAAGCGTACGGAGAAGGTACGGTTTTTGGGGAACCTCTCAATGATGGTAAGCAAGTACAGGGGAGTATCCAGCTTCTTTAGTTTGTAGAGAATTCCGGGATGCCATACTCTGTCGAAGGCTTGGGCGACGTCAACAAAGAGGGCTACTGTATGCTTCTTGCTTTCGAAGGCTTTTAGGATATGTTCAGAGAGGCGTTGCAGCTGATGAACACATGAATGTTTTGCTTTGAATTCGAACTGAAAGGGTGGTATTGCGGATATTGAGTCTAGGTAATTTGAAAGCCGTTATGCATGCCACATTTTAGTTAATGTATACAAATACATTAAATGTGTTGTTTTATCATACTTATAAATACGTAAAAGCCAAAATTTCGAATTTCACTGGTATATATATATATTACTACCTCAATTTAAGTTCAAATTATGACATGCATAATGCCAAGTCTTCAGATTTTTTTATCCCAAATAAACGATCTATGACACCAAGAGAAACCATTACGTTTCACAAAGTGAAGTGAATACACACTGTAAAGTGTAGACTTGGCTCGGAAGAAGATCTCATAACTTTTTGTCACTACACGACCATGAGACTTGGCCTAATTTTCCAAGAATTTTTTTTGTGGGATCTCATTTCTTTTTGTAAGTTTATCGCTTATTCTGAATCGCCTCTAAAATGTAATTATTCCATTTGAAAATCACTGGATAAGAACATTTCGGAATTTAAGACATCAATATACGTTACCAACGATGAGCGTGCGCCGTAGCCGAGCAATTGCCGGTGGTTTCAGTACCACCATAATCAAAATTACTATTAAATTCCAAACTAAGCACAGGAACAAATTAAAATTTAAGATATTAATAAAACTTGCTGATCTAAGCTAGGACTCAATACCAGGGACCCAAGAAGGAAATATGCTATATGGCGAAGTTGATTGTTATGGGGTCATGTTCCTGCTCACCAACTACATTAGGTGTTCACGTGAAAATACATCCTGGACCAAGCTGTAAAATTATACATCCATGGCAATGGCACATATGTATTTTAGATTAGTACCAAAAGAAAGCGAGTTAGTATTTACGTGGAAATGAGGCCTGAAACAAGCTGTAAAATTATGCATTCCTGGCAATGGTGAATATGCAGTTTCGATTCGTACGAAAAGAAAGCCAGTTATCTAAGTTGTTTTGTTAGGTTACATTGATTTCTCAGATGAACAATGTGTTACAATGTTTGCAACTTTAAAAAAATAATAAAAAAACACACACACACATCCCCGCATCTGTTTTTAAATATTTTGTAAATTGATTCTCTTCATGAGACAGGTTCGATGGTTTGAGCATATACCTTCATCGAAAACAAATCAATTAAGCTGCAAATATGCACCGGTACGATAGTGTTGCTATTGAATATATACAGGGAAAATCAGTAATATCATTACCTACAATGCCCCAATCTCTTCAAACAATTAATGTGCGTCGTAGCCGAGCAATGAACGTTGCCGCTGGTTTTACTACCATCTCAAATAAATAATAAGTAACTTCCAAACTAACCACAGGAACAAAGTCAAATTTAAAGCTTTTGTTAAACTTGCTGGTCTCTATATAGTAGGGATATCTCAGGTTTATAGCTTCATCCGGAGGAAAGTAATTAAGCCGCAAATATGTGCCAGAATTGTTCATGTTTGGGATTGTAATTAAATAAATACGGGGAATAACTCCAATATCAGATTTTTCTTAGATTTAGGGATGAAACCATATATGTGTACCAAATTACTTGTTTCTAGGATTGTCGGGGTATCGTGGTCGAATTAAAATTTTTGAATTTCAATTACTTCCAAAGTAAGAAAAGGAAAGAAGTAAAATTAAACACATTAGTTAATCTTAACTTATTAAGCCCACTCTACACTGAAAATCTGAGGTATATAAAGTTATTAGGGTAGAAAGCGATTTCACGTTAAATGGAGGTAAGGAAATTTACGAGTATCAGACTTTGCTTGTAATATGTGGGTACCAAATTTCAGCTTTCTACGGCTACAGGAAGTGCCTTAGAGTTTTGATGATCATCAGTGAGTGATTTACAAAATCGCTGAAGTTTGCATCCAAATAATATCCGAACTAAGAACAGTAACGAAATAAACTTTAGTACGTTTGCTAAGATTGCTGATATCTATGCATAACATAAATTTGAGATATGTAGCATGAATACGACCGAAAACATTGAGGTTCAAAAATGGCCAGAATAGCTTCGAGAAAAGGGTAGGCAGGTGGGTGCACGGCCGTGCACCCAAATGTACAAAATACTTTTTATGTATGGTGCATCGCAGACTCGTTGACAATTGTACACCGAATATATAACATCACACAGGCAACAGTGTTGTCAAGATGGTATCACTTCACGAACATTACGGTGATGTTACCATGCATTTGATACAAAGGTAATAATTATTTTTCCTATTACCTAGAAGAAATTAAGGCTAATTAAAATGCCACGATTTCAAGAATAATTAAACTTAACGATAAACTGTGTGGCATATCCTATTATTGCATTCCCTGCATCTTCCTCATTGTTTTAAGGACAATTAACTGCCCTATGAGAATGTAACCTGAT
This sequence comes from Vandiemenella viatica, assembly GCA_031002005.1. Classification (NCBI taxonomy): domain Eukaryota; kingdom Metazoa; phylum Arthropoda; class Insecta; order Orthoptera; family Morabidae; genus Vandiemenella; species Vandiemenella viatica. The sequence goes on from JARYHS010005310.1 coordinate 10,439, forward strand.
ATTGATGCAAATAAATTAGAAGAAAACTATGATCTCTCCTTCACCAACACCCTCAACCCCATGAGCTCCAGAAAATTCCTCTGACAACGTTCCGATATTTTTATGACATCCACAAAATTGGATTCCTCAAAAGAAACAAAAAATGAGGAGACAGTATATACCGCACTGTTGTTTGACTTGAAAATGATTCCAGGCAGACAATTTCAAACGTTGGGAACCAGATTGAAATTTGATGTAGCCAGATCGGGCAAACAAGAGGAATTACGGTGACTTTAAAACCCACTCGCACTAATTGTATAGATTCTACGAGAGACTTGTGACTGCTATCATCATCGTGACTTAACAACAACTTGTTCCTCTCCTTTTCTTGACTGGTGATAACAGTTGCTTCACATGGGTTTTTCGGGATTACATAATGAGAATAACAAAATACGACATCACTTTCCCTGACCTTCTTTAGTAAAGGATAATTGAACCGTTTTAACTGTACTGACTGCTTCTTTCGTTCTATTATAAAGTTATGGAGCCAGAATCAACCAAAATAACAATTCTTTGTATAAATTACAAATAAGGAAAAATTTTTCCGCATGTGTCTCTCTACTCATTACCGCTGAAATGTTGTTCTGAGCAGTGGAAATATCTGATATTTCTAAATCTGCGGATCTATTACCCTTCCTTCTGTCTTTGCTAACTCATGTAACCAGTCAATACTTTGTTGTATTTTCCGCACTGAAATCATTTTCAATATTAATTCTCATGCCCAATTTTAACAATGTAGTTGGCAGGTATTGCCAGATCCTGGTGTTCTGATCATATCTTTGTGAATGTGCTTGGATAAATATTTTCCCTACACAAACATTTAATCACAGAATTAATTTCCTTCTTCTCTGATTAAATGTACGATTCTTTTAATTTTAGAACTTCTAACAAAACGAATGTTCGTTACAGCCTTTATAATTTTCTACAATATTCTGCTAATGACTGAAGAACTAAATGTAGTTTTCTTAAGTAAGAAGGTTTATTTTCCTCATCAGGCCACAAACCTATAGCACGACGTCCGCATAAAATATGGTCAGTGACACGTACGTGCGTAGAATATATTTTCCCAAGACATAGCTAATTTCTATAACTGTTGTGTCCTTCAAAAGATCTTAGGAGACTTCTCTGGCTAATCCTATTTCCGGAAAGTAAAGGAAACTCATGTGGAATCCAGATGTATCCCGGTGTTCAGTATTAATTTTATTCAGAGTTTTAACTGTAATAATTTTAAGCAACCAATTTAATTCTTCATTTGGAAATCAAGGAGATTACTTAACAAATGAAAAGTTTCCATGACTCCATGTATAATGCAGATAATTTTTGGATTAGATTTAAAACCATGTATTTACATTCATCGACACAAATTTTGGTTTCTATTTTACCGATTTTTATCAGATAATTCTAGAAAACAGGTTAAAATGTAGCAGTCGATTAAAAGAATTCTGTTCTACAAAAAGTAGAAATTTTTGGGTTTTGAAGTTATTGCTTTAGAATTAATGCAATATTTTGCTACTAGGGAGTGTGGGGAAATCTTAATCAAACGCCATATCTCTTTGTAAAGTTTCATGCAACAATTTTAAAGAATTTCTTGTGTTTAGCTCAGTGATGGATGATAACGTTAGGTAACAATAGTTCTACAAACATTGTATCATATCAGCAACTATGACATTTAATAATAGTCCGTTATTATGCGTGATTCATCGGGAAGAAATCAGTTCTCCAAATTTACTGCACCATCAATATAGTCAGATGGCAAGACACATAAAAAGCACTTTGAAAACAAGAAGTGGACGTAATGGCTTGATCATAAAAGCATTAAAACACCGTAATTATGATTCATTCCAATAAACCACAATTCCAGAAGGGGTTCACAGATTTGGTTTCATTCCCCCATTCGAATTTAATTTAATTAAGCCACTTTCAGGGCAGTGCATTAAGAGATTAATCCGATAATTTAATAATCACTAGTTACAGAAGTCCACTTACAAATGTGTCGACCTGATTTAAGTGAATTACCAGATACATCACGAGCTGGAACCGAATTAACAGTAACTGGACACACAATTTTTTTATTATTTTTTTACGTCCGAATGGCTTGGCAACCGTTCTCACCAACACGAGATTTCACTGTGGCAATACCACTCAGAGGCAGTAAGTGAGACATATGACGCGTAACGGGCAGTTATTACCACTGCGGATTCATATAACACAGAATTTGGGGGGGGGGGAGGTGGGGGTATGGAGGGGCGAAATGTAAAACTTGCGGGAGTGAGTGGACTTCGCTCCAATGAGATATGCATGAAATCAGCGCCTGCAGTTTGCTAACCCGCCAGTCGGTAATGTAAAGCCGATGCTGTTCATTTACATTAATTAAATTATGGCTCTGGGAGACCGGCCCTAGAATCAGGATGCAGGGTAGCATCCCGCCTGATTAGAGAGCACCCGCTTTCATCCCTGCGACAGTTTCTACTGGCTGGTTGAAATTCAGCCGCCATCTCTCCGCGAGTCGCTTTCTCTTTTATTTACCGCTGCACTGATCAACGGTGCACGGCGAATCGATGTTGGGAATGCAATTTCGTCGTAATGAACTAGATCTTTTTTACAATTTTTTTTTCAGCGATTCGCCCCAAAATTACGTCTGTGTTCAAATCACGAATCTGGGAACCGAAAAAGGAGGGGAAGAGGTAATGATGGAATGTTGGACAACTGTTTAGATGTGTTGCGCTTGTATAAAATACCATATACTGGAAGTAGGTATATACAATACGTTTCTTTTATGGAAAATACTTTTTAGAAAATAATTTGTTTTAGTGCATTTAAAAAAACATTTATGACGATATACAGGTTATTATAGTAAGAGACGCTTAAGCGTTATATATACCTTTAACGACGATCAGAATCTAAAGCATGGTAATACCTTTCGAAGTATTTAAGAGATTCTTGAATTCTATGGTAGAGATAAGAACCTAAGGTAAAATGCATGTTACGCCAGTAGTACAGTTAATTTGTAAAGCTATTTTTCATCAATTATTACTTTTTGTTTATTGAATTTTTTCCTTTTTCCTTTATTTCGGTTATTCTGTCTTTTTGTGTTTTCTTTTTCATTACTTGGATGTTCTCCAAAAGTGATTTTGTATTAATAAAAGTAATATATGACAATAAATAAATATTTAATGTTGAAAATATTATTACAATCAACTCAAAAACAAAATATGAAATAACATGAACAGGTAATTACCATAAAGAAAAATATGATTATCAACGAAACTAATAAAACCAGAAAATTTTATTTTAACGAAAGTGGTAAGAGCCTAGTGAATTAAAGAAATAAATGGAGAAAAAAAGGTCGACGTAGATGTATATAAAATATCGCCATACAAGCCAATCATAGCTCATATTTTCTGTCTATTACAACAGATAGCATACATCTCAATAATTCCCATTGTAGGAATTGCAGCACTGTAGAAATAAAGTAGTTAATATTCACGTTTTTAAAAGCAACAAAGATTTCATGTCGAATGAAGAATTATAAATGTGTAAGAGACGCCTCGTACTTAGCAATTCTACGCAAAGCTTCTGAGCACAATGAATAGCTTTTTGTTTGATTTTTTTTTCAGTTCAGTCGTAAAATTTGAAGCAAAATCTTAATTTATATGGTCATGAAATGAACTGAAGTATGAGTTACTGTCTCTGGACTCTAGCCAACTGTTCTCAATACACCTACGTATTTGGCACAACGTGCTAATAAATCATTTCATTCCGATCCATTAATAAAGCATGCACTATCAAACTCCAACTAGGATATAATTGTACACTTTATTTTCAGCATATTATTTTCGGTTTATATTAAATAAAAATGTAACTAATAAATTCAGATGACATTTTTGTTACGGAAACGTAATTTTTGTTTTAAAAAAATAACCCCTTTTTAACTTTCTTATTAAAAATAACATCTTGAGTAACTGATGAAAAGAGGTTTTTTTTATTTTATTTTGCGATCTACTTACTCGTCCTTGATGCAAGGTAATACTTTGGAAATTCTAAAGATATTTCAATCACAAAAATCTGGCCGCGGATCTTTGTGCACAGCCAAACTGTTACCTATTTTTTACACCCTTTGATGCCACAACATTATTTTTAGTCTTGTCTTTTGAAGCAGACAACAATATATATTTATAACCATTTACAGAAACATAGTGAAATAAAATTATGAATAATAAGAAAACACTTACAAAATATATCTCGTACAACAGTGAAACGTCTGTGGGTTGAGGAAGGGGGAAAAAAAAAAAAAAAATGCCACTTCTATGTTCAGTTTCCTCTAATACAATAAACCATGGTACTTTTAATTCCTGATTTTCTGCTCCTCCACTTCTTTTCACTGAGATGATTTTAAGGTAAAGAGGAAACTGTCGTATATAAAAGGAAACTGTATCGATAGTTTATTAGCACTAAAATGTTTCTTAGGAATTGAGAAATATCGATCTTATATTATTTAATAAATGTGATTCTGCGTGTAACAGTTTTGTGTTTCTTAATTGATTTTATTGGTTATAATTTTTTTAATCAATGACTGTAAATTGTAAATAATTTTAAAAATAATCGTGTACCTTTTTACAACTTTAGGCTGTGTATTATGCATTCTTGTTTGGTCGGCCGTGTTAAAAATTGCGTTAATTCTGCAAAGTGAATGTAAGAATTCTCTGCTGTATAGAAAATGTGTACGAATAAACTTCAAACAGAATAAAATGAAAAGAAGCTACCTATGATTCCATTATGCTTTATTGTTCTCTCATTTATTCTGATCTAATGAGATTGGAAAGCCATAACGTTGAATCATCCAATGTTTATATTCGCTAATGTTTTATTTTGTAGTAACACTACTGATGATTTTTTTTCTATTAAGTATGTTTTATATTACTGGTGTAAGACACATTAAAATTTACCTGAGATATGGTAGTATTTAAGATCACATGGAATTAGGTGATGAGCTATATTTTATTATTATGTTTAGTTCTATAATCTATATCCTGAAGAGTATCTCGGTGGTATTAACAATGAATATGCAGAGACTGTCCTGCCGTAGGCGCCACACTATCTTGAGATTGATATTGTTTTCACTAGGAAATTTTTCTTTCTGCTTACTGAATTTTCCAGCTCACCAATTGCAACAATCACAACATAAGTTTTCAGTTTAATGGCCGGTAATGCTCTGGCCTCTCATTCGGGAGGACGCGTGTTTGAATCCCCGTCCACACATCTAGATCTAGGTTTTCCTTGTTTTTCCGAAATCACTTAGGCGAACACCGGAATGTTTTGAAAGCCAAATCAGATTTAATGTTATCATAATCGTATAATAGACACCGCTCTGTTGGAAGTATTACATGAAACTTTATGATTCGTGGTTTGCTAATCTTTCGTTACAAAAAAAAAAAATTAAAAAAAATGTAGAAATGAGAAACGTGTTTTGAGGACGACATTAGTAATATATTGCGTTTGACGTAGTGAAGTCTTAGTTTCTTTTAGAACAGAACAAGAAGTACATTATCAGAAGAATGTGTTGTATTAATTCAACATAAATCTTATATTGTGAAGCCAAGCAATTTAAGGAGTAACATTTGTTTTATTGATACTAGCTGTTACCCGCGACTTCGTACGCGTGGACTTGGAGTTTCAATTCCAGAATCGGATATAGAAAACTGTTAGTAACGTAAGATTTGTCCCAAACAACACCGAGTCGACATAATATGATGGAAAGCCATCATTATATCATCCTATCATCTAATCTGTCTCATGAAGAGAATCAATTTTCAACATATTTAAAAACAGAAAAGTAAGCGAAGGTGCGGGGATGTGTGTGTGTGTGTGGGGGGGGGGGGGTTAACTGATGGCAGCTTTATTTCAGCTTGGTTTTTTTCTTCTTTATTCAACATGAGCATCTGAATCTTATAATCTAATAGCAGCACATTGTCTTCTAGACCTGCACCTTAGGCCAGGTTTACGTCCGTAAGGCATGTCAAAAAGGAAGACAAATTGGTGCCAGAAACTTTTATACAGACACAAATGAATAGTACAGTGCAGAGCAAATTGACTTCTATAATAACTAGCTGACCCGGTCACGCGTTGCTGTGACGTACTAATTATAGTGCGTTGGATTAATGTTATTCTATACTTAGTAAAGTAATCAAATTAATATTCACTAATAAAGACAAAAACATTGTAGTCTATTTGGAAATTCAAATGTAATTGGTAAAGAGTTACGGAGAGTTGAAATTAAGGACAAACGATCATAAAAAAAATTAATTTCCCTTTTATTACAAATTGCTTAATTGAAATTATATAAAATTGATATTTATAAAATAAATAAATAAATTATTTTTTATTTATTTATATAGGCCTAAACTGAAATTTCAGTTTTATAAATGAGGCCTATGAAGTTGATTTTTAAACATTTTTAACAATTATTTTCATTATTTTAAATTATTACAATTTATAATTTTAATTTATCTAAGCGCTAATTGGTGCACCATATTTTTAGTTAGTATGCCTTTTGCTAATACAAATAGATTTAATGGTTTCCCTACACGTGAGCAGGCGACATGGGAGAAACACGTATTTTCCAAATCCAAGCCGCAAACGGACATTGTTTGGCCTTGTGACTTATTTATTTTCATAACGAAAGCCAGACGAATCGGAAATTGAAGTCTTTTAAATGGTATTGAATATTCTGACTGTATCATTGGAATACGTGGCAACAGGACGATTTCTCCATAAAAATTCCAGTCAAAATAGTTTCTTCAAAGAACATTTATGGCGATCCTTTTGATCACCAAACGTGTACCGTTGCATAATCTAGGTGGATTAAAATTACGAAGATGAATAATCGGTGATCCGATCTTTAACCGGAGATTGTGTGACAGCATTCCTGTTATATCCAAAGAGTTAAAAACTCATTTGGAAATTTTACGTCTTCATTTTCATCTACAATAGTATCTATTGATTTAAAAGACATCAGATCACCTGGCAACAACTGTTGTATCTGGAAGTTAATTTCGTCGACATCAACATTTTTTGCTGCCAAAATAGCACAATTACTGAACCAATTATGATCTAAGTAATTATTTGATATATCCAGGAACACACGCTGAGTTAGATCATTTTTGAGTGAACAACAGTGCAGAATTTGTCTGGCAAATTAATGTATTGTGTATTTCGATGCAGTTCTATTTCACCGTTTCCAATATCCAGCAATTGCATACAAAATACTTGTGCCGATGGATCATTTTGCAACTGTACTCGCATGTTCATGTCAATCAAAGTGTTTCGACATTCCGCCATAAAAACAATTGTTTTAAACATGCGTTAATCTCATCGGCAAAAGTAGAGCGAGGAATCACTGGTAACGTCTGTCGGAAGCCACCAGACAGTAGTAGGACAGTACCACCAAAAGTTACCTTTCAAATCTTGCACAGTTCTATGAAATGCATCGAGCGATATGCTTATGAGCCATAGTACACTCATCTCAAATTATAATTGAACTCTTTTGCAACACTGCAGCCATTCCACTTTTCTTTTTAATGTTTACACATTGCGTTTGGTTTGTTATGAATGTCTAGTGGCAGGTTAAATGCTGAAAGTGCGGGTCACCCACCATCTAAAAAAGTAAAATGGAAGTTAAGAACTAATGAGGAAATATATAATAACATTGAAAAAAATAACAGAAAAAGAATGATATTTTATTTGGATACATTTATAGCATGGATGACACCAGGCTTTCAAGAAATTTAGAAAGATTTGAAACGAAATAATACCAGTAAACTGAATGGAATGAAATTTTTTTCGATAGCAGACTTTGAATATTGCAGGATTCAAAGGTAGAGAGGAGTGCAATAATGAAGGAGTACTGGGGAGGAAGAAAGAAAAAAACAACAGGAGAGGAATTAAATTGACACGTGGTCTCTAGCTGACCATAACAAAAAGAAGAAAAATGATAAGCTAGCGAAAATACTTACACGATTCGAATTTATCGAATTTTCTTCAATGTTATATTCATGTGTGTAATTACTTTGTCGTTAGGTATAATGACACACAAACGATGAACAACAATACAGTATAATTATAACACAATACACAGCACAATTAAAATTGAAGAAACTCACACATATGGCGTGGAATAGACGTAGCATAAATAAATCGAAATACAACGCCATCTACTGGCTGGTTCGATAAATTAACACACCGCCATCTGTTAGGAATAAACTGTAGCATAAATAAATTGAAACAGAACGTGATCTACTGGATGATTACCCAACCTAGCTAACCAAGTGTTGTATCGATAAGTTAACACATCGCCATCTGTTAGAAACTTATGGAACTATAATAATAATTTCGTGTGGTCGTAATGACCTGGTGACATGGTTTCTACTGGCTGGGCATTCTGCCCCTGTCGTAGCCGCCTTTACCTAGCCCGCCCATCCTGCCTGGTACAGGGACCTACATTTTAACGTCGAATCCGAACCACAGTACCGTCCTGGCGTATTTCACCTTACACAGCATGCTGCGCCGGAGGTTAATGCCGGGTTAAGTGTCTATAAAAATCCTCGCCGAGACAGGGACTCGAACCGGGGACCTTTCCATCTCCAGTCAGACGCCTAACCATTTTTTTTTTTTTTTTTCGGCCTCCTCCTCCCCTTATAGCCGTCCATTTCTCTCACCTTCTTTGCCTTCTTCGGCTTTAATTTCTTCTCAAATCGACAAGCAAATTAAAATTTAGGTTTAGAAATTAGGTGTATTATTCTTTGTTGTAAAATAAATAAGATCTTCTTCTTTTCTTTTTTTATCATAGTGCTGTGGGCACCAATGTACTAAAGACTGGATTAAAATAAATATTTCTTCTATTCATCTTCTTCGAATAGTGATATAGGCGAAAATAATAATAATAATAAAATAATAATTTTTTTCTGATCTTCAGGATGTGGAAGTGTCGATCTTGCTCTTCGGCCAGTCGTTGTCTTGAAGTACAGCTGGTACTTAGTAGGGCATTATGACAAGCAGGAAGCGTGCAAAGTTTTCCTTATATTTTCTCGATTTGATTATTTTGCTGTGTTCATTTGTTAAATAGCTCCAGTAGTCTACGATGGTCATCTCTTCTCTTTTATGTACAACATAATGGGTGTAGTTGGCCAGCAACCAGAAGTGGGCATTTCTCTTAGTAGTAGGATATATTTTCGTGTCAGGGATTAGTATATCCTCTGGCGTGAAATTGTTTGGGGTGGTTCTATTTATTATTGCCAGTTTGCTTTTTGTCCATCTCCATATATCAGGAGCTTCGCATCCTAACAGTCGGTGTTGTATTGTGTCTTGCAAGTTGCAGCGTAAACACATTGGAGTAGGACAGAGGCGTAGTGCGAAAAGTTTTTCGTTGGTATGTATCTTTCTATGTACTACTCTGTGCCACGTGGAACGGGCATTACTGCTGATATATTGACTGTGAATATTCTCCCATATCTGTTTCCAATCATTTCTTTTATAGGTGAGTTCTAGTTTACTTTTTATCTCTCTTTTCATCAAGCAGTATAGTTTCCTTGTTGATGGCACCTGGTCTGTGTTGTTTATTCTTATGTAGCTGTTTTCAATGTAGAAGGAGCGGAAGTGGTTTAAGGTAGCGTTTATGTGACTGACGTCAACGGGCGCTTTGTTGCTATGCGGTTCCATTGCATTTATTATGTGTCTTGTAAGGTTTGTTTGTGTTGTTCTACATTGACTGTACATATTCCTCATGAAGATTGCAGTGCATTTCGTACGTATATCAACCAGATTTAATCCTCCTTTTTCATACGGCATCTGCAAAACTTTATGTTGAATCTTCAGTATCTGTCCCCTCTGTACATACCAGCTGATTGCCGTTTCCATTTTTTTAGCTATTTCCACAGGTATCTGAAATATGTGAGCTATGTACCATATTTTGGAGAGCGCTGTGGTATTTATCAACCATATTTTCTGTATTGGGTTTAGTTCTCTATGGGTGAAATCATGCAGTTTGCTTCGAATAACTGCCAATAGACGTCTCCAGTTTACTGCGGAAGCTTTTTGCAGAACTTTATTAAATTCTACACCAAGAATCTTTATTTTGTCACATGGCTTTATCCATGTTGTGTTGTTTAGTTCTATACCAGCGCCTATGTTTAGTATTGCAGATTTATCTAAATTCAATTTTGCGTTTGAAGCTTTTGAATACGAATTTACCAACTGTCGTGTGTTTTCTAGGTCTTCCAAGTTGGTTATGATGATATTGATATCATCTGCGTACGCACACACCACTGTTTTTGTTCCTTGGTACTTTAAGCCAGGAAGTATATTATGCACTGCCGCTAAATATGGTTCAGCTGCAAACGCATAAAGGAACATGGATAAAGGGCATCCTTGTCTAATGGATCTGGTTATTTTTATTGAATTGGTTATAGATCCGTTTATAGATATTCGATGTGGCTTGATGTAATAGCATGTAAAGCAAATTGCATATTTGCTGGCTGATACCCATTCTTTCCATAGTAAGTTTTAAATAAGTATGATTAATACGATCAAATGCTTTATGGAAATCTTGTGATAAAATAGCCATTTTCACGTTTGCTGCCTTCGAGACTGCAGTTACATCACGAATATTTGTTAGGGTTTGCATTATATTTCTGCCTCCACCAATGCAGGTCTGGTATTCTCCAATCATCTTTTTAGCTACAGCCCCAAGTCTAGTGCGATAATTCTACCGAATATTTTATAATCTGAATTGAGAAGAGTTAGAGGTCTGAAATTTTCAACATTTTTCTTATCTGTTTTTTTCGGGATTAATACAACTAATCCTTCTAGCATTTCGGTTGGAGCTGACTGCATAGCTAGAATCTCATTATACATTTTTATAAATTCGTATTTTAGAATATCCCAATATGATACGTAAAATTCTATTGGGAGGCCATCAAGACCAGGTGATTTCATTCTCGGACTCCGTTGAATTGCGTTTTTTATTTCTTCTTCCGAGATTTCTTCATTCAGCATTCCGTTCTCTTGTTCTGTTATTACTGGGTTTATGTGACGTAACAGACTGCTGACTTCTTCATTATCAATTGCCTCTTCAGTGTATAATTCAGAGAGATACTTTTTTATTTCTATCTCTATTCCTTTTTGGTTGGTAATGATACATCCCTCTTCTGATTTTAACTCCGTCACGAGTTTCCTGTTTGCTTGATGTCTTTCTTTTATGAGATGAAATGTTGAAGTTATTTCTTCTTGTTGAAAGGATCCAGTTTTAGCTCGTATCTGGTAACCTATTAGTTTTTTTCTAGTTATATTTGTTATTCTGGCCTTGGTATGTTTTATTTTTCTCATATTTTGGATGCTATCTACGTCGTTGGTGCACAGTTCTCTTAGGACCATGAAAAGGAATTCTTTTGTTTTGTTTTCCCATTTCTTCAAGCATCTGCTGAAGTTTATCAATGTATTTCTGAGGCGTGGCTTTGCACACTGTAACCACCATTGGACAGTTGTATTGTACTTGTTTTTTTGTTTCTTGCATTGATTCCAAGTATTATTGACTATCTGTTCCAATTCTTTCTCATTTAGGATGGAGGTGTTTAATTTCCAGTATCCTCTGTTTCTAAAGATTTCTTGGCGCCGCAATTTTATTTTGCAATGATATGCACTGTGGTCCGAAAAAGCTACTGGCCATATCTCGACTGATGTTACTTCACTCGATATGTCCGGTGAAATATAAATTCTATCTAATCTACTTGCTGTACTCTCAGTTATAAATGTAAACCCGGGAATTTGCCCGTTTCTTATTTCCCAACTGTCTAACAAACTTAGTTTATTTATTAGGTACTCGAGTTCCTGGCATTTGTTAAAATTAGGGTACTGATCTTTTTGAGATAAAACGCAATTAAAATCTCCTGCAAGTATGAGACTTTCACAGGTGTTTGTCAGAAGCTGAGTTATCTCTGTTTTATAAAACTGTTTCCTACTTTCTCTATTCTGATTTCCGGAGGGAGCATAGATGTTTATTACACGTGTTCCTGCTATTGTGCAGGCTAATCCTCTTCCATTTTCTAAAATCTCAACATCTTTGATTTGAATACCCTCTTTCGTTAGAATTGCAGTCCCTAGACCATGGTCGTAACCAGGATTCTTCAGTTCATTGTACCCGGTGACATTCAGTGCACCTTCCCAGGCAACTTCCTGTAAGAGCGCTATATCAACAGATGCCGCCCATAGATATTCTTTGAGGCATTGTATTTTAGTTTGGTTCTTTATTCCGTTTAGATTTAGGGTAGACACACAGTATGTCTGAGTGGGCGTTGTTGCACTACGGTCTGCCATTTAGATCAAATGTTGTCACACAAGGTTGAAAACGAGACGTTTTTTTTTTTTTTTTCCTTCCTTTCACGTTTATTTAATAACATTTATAATCTTGCTTTTGCCTCTTATTTGCTTAGCTTGACTTATCTTCTTCCTCAGTGTCATTTAAGTCGTCCGACCAAAGAATTTTATTGTTCCCGCGGTCATTTCCCATTTCAACTATCTCGCTGGTCTTGTTTTCATAGTTGTTGTCTTCCTTATTGGAGTTGGCGCTTTGGGGCATTTCTTCATCAATTGTCTCCATTTGTAAGGTGGTTACTTTCCTGGATTTTTCAGCTAATTCTTTCGCTATCAAATCTACTCCCCTCTTATCAAGTCTCAGTCTTTTGGTATTTGGTGTATTTTCGTGCTTGCGTTCTTCCATGGGCATAATTTCTTTTTTCTCAGATGATGGCACTGTCACAGGATGTTGTTTAGCATTTTTTATAATTTCTTTTTTCTCAGTTGGTGATATTTCCAGTAAATGTAGATTAGAAGTTTGGTTATTATCTTGTCCAGTTGGATAGTTTGCTTCTTTTTCCTTCGGGGGTTCATCAGGTACTGCGTCATTATAAGGATTCTCTATTTCCATCATGATGTTGGTGGCGTCATCTGTTTCCATGCTGAGAGTAGGTTCATCATTTCTATGTACACTGGTTGATTGATTACTGTTTGCCACGCTAGCGTATGATGCTTTTAAAAGTTCGCCTCTGAAAGCTGTATCAGGGGCCAAGCGCTCAGATGGTAGCTGCAGGGGTTTCTTCCTGGTGCATTCAGCCTTGAGGTGTTCGTTTGAGTTGCATATGACACACGTACGTGGTTGTCCGTCGTAAATAACGAGTGCTTTAAATCCGGCAATATCTACATACGATGGTACGTGGCACTTCAGATCTATTTTCACAGTTCTAATACCACTATCTACGACAAATCTTTTGCTACCGTATCTTTTATCGGAGGTTACACTCAAAATTGTACCAAATTTATCCAAAGCTTTTCGTATTATGTCTGTATTAATTTCAAAGGGCACATTATGGATTTTTACATGTCTTATTCCCAGGCCTGCATGTGATATGGAAACGGTGCTTACCTCGCCATTGGTGTGTACAAATTTTCTTTCTCCGTTGGTTTCCTTCAGTATTCGCAGACACTCTTCTTCATTTCGTAGCTTGACGTATATCACATTGGCCAGGAAATCCACCTGGATACCGTGTACACTTTCTTCTCGTAATCCTATTTCACTATATAACCACTCATCGATTTCAACTGCTTTCGGACGCATATATCCATACGCAAAGGAGAACTTTAGCGTTGATTTTCGTATGAATTGATTCACTTCCATATTTGTTGGTTTTCACTATACTTTGCTTTTATTTACTCTGCAGGCACTTGTCACACGACACAGCAGGAAAAGTGTGATGCGACCGCTCGCTACGGCAGGTCGCGAGCGACTGAAACCACTTAGCCAACAGACCGCTTCAGCCTGGTGGCTTACAAATAATTACAAACCATTGTCCTATGACAAACATTTAATGAACATTTATTTCGCAAATAATAAATATTGAGGTCTATAATCTAGATAAAAACTATCCTATCTTTTAAGTTGGACTAAATTACACACATTAAGCCAAATTTCATCTAAATCGATTATGTAGTTTCGGAGTTCATCCCGGACGAACATCGTGACACGAGATTTTTATATATATAAAGATATTACTTATTTTAAAATTAAAGTAGCCTACACTGTTTTGCACAATTTGAGCGCTTTTAATTACTCATTTCTGATTTTGACCGACCATGTCGGGAAAAGTGGTCAGTTGGGTACTTTTTTAAAAAATTCGTTATTTTAGGTATTAAACTTAATGAAAACGTAACTAAAAATTTCTGGTATGTACTAGGATAGTAGAACTCTGTAACACCTGATTTTGATACGTTTAAATTTATGGTAAGTTACCTTAAAACATCGCCACACCTTAGTCTCATCACTTTGCCTGGCCTTCCCCTATAGGCTATCTGCTGCGCTCTGGAGGTTCAGTGGTTAAGGTGACTGAGTGGGGAATGAAAGGTCCCCGATTCGCATCTCTGTCTCGGCGTGGATTTTCATAGTCTATTAACCCGGCCATCACCTTTGGTATAACTCGCTGTATAATGGGAAGTACGCTACAACGCTTCCGTGATTCGGATTCCACGTTAAACTGTAGATCACTTGTACCAGATAGTACTGCAGGGTTAGGTTAAGGCGGCTTTATCAGTTGTTGTTGTTACTTTAGGACGCGACGACAGCGAGTTCATTAGCACCCTGTATCAATTAGTTTTTCAACCAGTAACGCCACTCTCCAATTAATTCGACCGACAAAGGAGAATTTGTTTTTAACAAGATCGAGAATACTTCACTCTTGCGGTATGCGAGCAATGTATCGAATCTGTATCGAGTGCGGATATACGATGCAGGAGATAATGTTCATAACACAAGAGAGCAGCTTAATAATTAGGTAAAAATTGCTTTCAACAATTTAAGTCCAGTAAAATTTCATTTCAGATCAACTAGCCAATAGCATATATGAGATACCAACATGAGGGAAAGAAACAATATAGAAACCAGTACATTAACTCCAAATTTGTTATGAGAAAAAGAGTACCAACAAAAACGAGGAAATAATTAAAAGTAAAGTTTTCAGTAGTGAATTCTAGAAGCTAGTAACCTCTTGCTAAAGAACGCTCGTGTTAAAATGAAATCCGTGAAATGGAATTCTAGAAAACTGATGTACTGAAAACTGATTATTCAACTTCCCATTGACTGGTATTTATAAAACAATATTCGCAGACAACCGTATTTAATTCAATTTCCCATTGGCTGGAATTTATAAAACAATGTTCGTAAAAAAACCATGTCCTAGAACGGAGAACACAGCTGTAATTGTAAACTTCAATGGAAGTGTGATCTGAAAACTCTATTTCTTGACCATTCAATATTCCACACATTATTCTGAGTTGTGATGACAAATAAATTTGCTAAGTCTAATATGAAATTGGAATATGTTATTCGTAGATAGAAATAATTACTAAATTGCAAGTTTTCTAGCTGCCGGTTCCCTGTCTGCCTATTTTCGTCTCTAGAATCTGTCTTACCTTAATCGGTTTTCCTATTTTTATTTGGGACGATGAGTCCACTCACCTACTTCTGAAGTTTCATTTAGTTCAGATGGTCGCTTTACTTCCTTGATGATTTTCTACACAAGTTACCGCAGGTAACTATGCATGTCGCATATAAAGGAACAGGTCACAATTATTTTTCATACAGATTAAAAGTGAAGAATAAAAATAATTGATGAAAATAAGGATACCATTCAAAACCACGTGTTAAAGTACTTGATTATCATGACTACTTCTATTTTTTTCAGGGTGTTAATTTTATGAGTTCAAATTTGTGCAATTAAAGTGGAATTTTAGGATATGGGATAAATGGACCTCGCCTCACGACGTAGAGAAAATTAGGCCATGTTCATTATATGAAATCAAAGAGTCCGAAACTTCATTTGAACCCATTAGTTGATGTTATTGCCCTCCACTTATACTTAATAAGGAGTGAAGAAACATAGAGTGTTGGGCGAGCAGTAACGCTCTGGTCTCGCATTCGGGAGAGCGCGGGTTCAAATCCTCGTCCGGGCATTCAGATTTGAGTTTTCCATGAGCGTTGAAAAACTGAAAGATTCGTTCAGCCTAACAAATCCTAACAAACTATTTATAGTGCTATTGTTTAGATGTATTCATCTGGCTGACGGAAGACGCTGGTTCAAATCCCGTTCCGGTTTTCTACGGTTTCCTTAAATCACTCCTGACGAGTGTTGGGATGGTTCCTTTAAGACACCAAGGTCGAATTCCTTTTCGTTCATTGCTCCCAGTACTTTCTCGTCCCTAATGATGCGTATGTCAACAAGGCGTTAAACCCTCAGCAAATAAAGATGTATTAATTTGATCCAATAATCACCCATATTGAAATGTACGAACGAGTTATGCGTTGTAATGTTTTCTCATTTTTTTTGCAAAATCACAGCTGTAATTTTAAGTGTCCCATAATACAGGGTAGCGTAAAATCAACTTTGAATTTAAAATAGCATACTGTATATGGAATTAATTCAATTCGTGTTTAAACTTTAATAAGAGAAAATATGTATATCCACAAATTTGATAATCTTAACTTCCACCGTGCTGGAGCTCTTCTACTTTAAGGTTTAGCAGTTCGGATGCGCCATGAAATCTTTTCAACAAAAAGATGATTGGAAGATGTGATAACGATGATTATACTTTATCCGGCAGCTCAGGTTTTTTTTTGTGTGTGTGGATAATTGTGAAATATAAATGTTGAGTGTATCGTGTTGTTGAATGAATGAAAGATGAAAGAAGGAAGCGGGTAAAACCCTGAGCACGCCCATTCGTGGGAATTCTCAGCACAATCCCCGATCTTAACAAAACGGACTTCTGCCATTGGAGTGTAGTCAAAGGCTACGTATACGACGTATATGGG
Organism: Vandiemenella viatica; assembly: GCA_031002005.1. Taxonomy (NCBI): domain Eukaryota; kingdom Metazoa; phylum Arthropoda; class Insecta; order Orthoptera; family Morabidae; genus Vandiemenella; species Vandiemenella viatica. The sequence continues at coordinate 27,384 of JARYHS010005310.1, forward strand.
ACAAAACCAAAAGATCTTGAAGGATAGTCTGTTAATGTTCGGGATCCCTTCAAGAATCTAAATCGCTACATTGAGCTATGCCTGGCTGGCCCTGGCAGCGTAGGCGCTAGCACGCTGGCCTCACATTTCAGGCATCGCCGGTTCGAGTCCGGCATCGGGCATGAACGTTTAAATTAAGTGTTGTGTTCGTCTTGTGTTACCTTCACTAGAGAGTCCCACGATTATAAGACCAAAGCATAACAAAATAGTTATAATAACGTAAATAAGTAGGCCAAAGGTCATATATATATATATATTCAAAAGAGCTGTCTACGTGTCTTTTACTGTATTCCAGATAGACTCCAATGGCGTATTAATACAGAAGGAAAGCACTTTGAATATAAACAGAAGAGATACAATTCGTTCATTGACATGAACTGAGTGTTTTATCTGTCGAGAGAGAAAATAACATTTTGACAGTGTATTTTCGCCGGCCTGTGTTATCAAATACGCTTTTTCTACATCAAGCTTATAAATACGCAAATTTTGCAGTGGTAGTTAAAGATTCCACCCAAAGAAACAAATTATCCTCAGCGTATTTATAAATAACAGTTTCCGTGCTCAACTGTATCATGTGATTGTTGCTGAGTAACGTTTCCATTTTCGTCGCAGTCACTTTCCTGCCAAACTGTTGTGAATCTACGTTATCCGTACTTGATGTTAAACGTTATCACTCGACGGTTACTGAATCACATCTAGTCCAGGTCACAGTTATTTACCCGACGCTGTATACTTTCAATCAAGTCGTGAATTTAACTTTGACGTTGTTTTTTTGTCATCCTCATTTCTTTCACTTTACTTTTAAAAATTTCACACTGAATCACCTTTCTTCATTAAGTATGACCTTTGACAAGGTCACAGTTAGTTTTAGTACCTGTGAATATTTTCCATCAAGTTGTGAATTTAACTGTGACGTTTTTCCTCTGTCATTCTTATTTCTTCCACTTCACATTTAAAAACTTCAAACTGATTCTGATTATTACATTAAATCTAATCTTTGTCAAGGTTACAGTTGCGTTCCGCCGCTGTATATCTTCGATCAGGTTGTGACTTTAACTTCGACGCATTTTCTCTTCATCCTTATTTCTTCCACCTTACTTTTAAAAACTCATATTCTTTAGTTAAGGTCACAATTACTTTTCCATAATTATATTTTTCGATCAAGTTGTGAATTTAACTGTGACGTCGCTTCTTTGTCATCCTAATTTCTCCCACTTCATTTTTAAAGACTTCAAACTGATTCAGTTTTTTCCGTTAATTCTGACCTTTATCGTTTTGCTGAAAATATCTCCAGACACTACAGAAGGGGGGCACACGCCTAAGGTTCACAATGACTTGAACCGAACGTCACATAATTCGAACCGCTCCACCGGCGCGCACCACTACACTGCAACGTCCGAAAAGCAAGTCGCTGCGTTATTACCCCGACGTCACTAACGTATTAATTACACTGCGAGAGAAACCGTTTCCCCTTCCGGTTACCATTACCGCCTCCCGGCGCCCTACAACTTTCCCCATTTCTCGGCCGCATAATCAGAGAGCCGATGCAGACTCTCTCATTAGAACTGGCTCCATTCCGCCTGGCAAGCGTCCCGATTGCCACCGGGGCATTAAAATTGATGAACATGCCTCGCAGCCACAGCAGCAGTCACCGAGCCAAATGCACCCGCGCACCTCAAACGGCCATTCACAGGCACGCGACGCTTAATGAAAAAAGAGAAAATACTTGTAATCAAAACGGAAGCGCAATTTCTCGCATTCACACCCACGCTGCAAGGCGCATCGGAGCACTGTGCGTCGCACGTACACTGGCAGTTAAAAATCCTCTCCCGGCGTAAACTCGTTAAAAACGGCGCCGCCTGTTCAACTGCGATGTGCCTGATGCAGAGGAAAACAAGTCCGCGCCGTAATGTACACAGAAAACGGCACATAGAAAAGTTCCTTTGTGCTTTAACGGTTACGACCCGGCGGCAATAAAACTGGCAGGCGCCGACTCGTGGAAGCCCCACCGTGCCGGGACGTGTTTAATCAATGCATCTAGCTGGCGCCGTTGATCGCCGAACAATGTGCCTGCCCCGGCACTATACAACCCGCTGCGTGCATCCAGGCGAACCTCCAAATAATCTCGGTAACATTATCAATGCTTTTGGATTTGGCTAGCAGTATACATTTAGATTGAATTCAATTCTTATCACCTTAATCGTAGGAGAAGGTTTTTCTTTACGTTATGTCCTCGCTTTGGAAGCACTAAAACTGAAATTAGATGTAAACGACATTTCAAAGATTTTTCTTGTATTTATTAAGGTTTTTTTCGATTATTGGGACTCCTCTTTACCTATTTACTGGTACGTACGATTTAAATGTTTTTCTCAGATCTATCCTTTTAAGGTCTTATATTCAGTAACATTTCTTGTTACGTGGACTAGTTTGATCAAACGAAGGATTAACAAAAATGTCTGGGTACCGATAAATGATAAGGCAAAGGCTTTTGATGTTGAACTGGAGAGGAAGTGAAGATTCACTTTTTACGGTCTCATTTCTATGAACTGGCATCAAAGGAAAGCTCATGCTATTTCTAATTTCGAAAAGAATTTCGTCAGATCACT
>JARYHS010005311.1:0-13520 GCA_031002005.1 Vandiemenella viatica
TCCATGGTTTCCCCAAATAACTCGAGGCGAATGACGGGGATGATTTCTTCATTTGCCATGGCCGAATTCCCCACCGTTCCTCGTCCACTGTCCTTTCCCACCTCTAAAGGCTTCGATGTCGACGAGGCGTAGAACCATAAAAAAAAAGAAAACCACGACCACCAACTCCAGATGAATGTCGAGTTATTCATTCAAAATACCATGCCCGAATTCCTTCCCAGTCCTTGCCGCCAGTCCATACAATTATGGCCATTACATTCTCGCAATCACCATAGAGGGGGAATGCGCAGGCATAAAAAAAACCCTGGTCATAATGACCAAACGAGCCATTACTCCGTACTTCAGGTGAATGTTGGGTTGGTTCCTTCAAAAGACCATGCATGAATTCCATCCCGATCCTTGCACCAGTCCTATCACGCATCGTGATCGGTAAAGATCTGCCTAGCATTTGGGAGGGCGTGGGCTCGAATCCCAGTCCGGGCATCCAGATTTGAGTTTTCCATGGTTTCCCCAAATAACTCGAGGCGAATGACGGGGATGATTCTTCATTTGCCATGGCCGAATTCCCCACCGTTCCTCGTCCACTGTCCTTTCCCACCTCTAAAGGCTTCGATGTCGACGAGCGTAGAACATAAAAAAAAAAAAAGAAAACCACGACCACCAACTCCAATGAATGTCGAGTTATTCATTCAAAATACCATGCCCGAATTCCTTCCCAGTCCTTGCCGCCAGTCCATACAATTATGGCCATTACATTCTCGCAATCACCATAGAGGGGGAATGCGCAGGCAATAAAAACCCTGGTCATAGTGACCAAACGAGCCATTACTCCGTACTTCAGGTGAATGTTGGGTTGGTTCCTTCAAAAGACCATGCCTGAATTCCATCCCGATCCTTGCACCAGTCCTATCACGCATCGTGATCGGTAAAGATCTGGCCTAGCATTTGGGAGGGTGCGGTTCGAACCCCCGTCCAGCACCCAGATTTGGGTTTTCCATGGTTTCCCCAAATAACGCGAGGCGAATGCCAGGATAATTTCTTCATTTTCCTGGCAGAATTCCTTCCCGTTCTCAGTCGTAACAGCATTACCTAAGGACAGGACTGAACACGTGAAATGACTACGGCAATAACGAGCATGGTGGGGTGAGATGCAATGTTGTCGCTTCACATTCGGAGGACGTGGGTTGGAATCCCTGTCCGAACATCGAAATTTCGGCATTCCATGCTTTTTTGCGAAATTACTGCATTTGGTGCTTAAGCAATTTGACGGGGAAGTGAAAAGTCCAGGATTCTAATCCCGGTCTCAGCTGCGATTTTCAAAAGCCCTTAACCTGACATTCACATCTGGCACAACTTGCGTTGTAATGTAGTTACACCAGAACACTTCCGTTGTTTGGTTTCCAGTTTAAACTGTAGGTTCTCTACACCCGGCTAAGTTCACGTAGGATAGGATAGGTGCGGAATGCGCAGGCAATAAAAACCCTGACCATAATGACCAACTAGCCATTACTCCGTACTTCAGTTGAATATCGGGTTGGTTCCTTCAAAAGGCCATGTCTGAATTCCACCCCGTTCCCTGCACCAATCCTATCACGCATCGTAATCGGTAAAGATCTGACCTAGCATTTGGGAGGGTGCGGTTTCGAATCCCCGTCCAGGCATCCAGATTTGGGTTTTCCATGGTTTCCCCAAATAACGCGAGACGAATGCCGGGGATAATTTCATCATTTTCCATGGCAGAATTCCTTCCCGTTCCTCGTCCACTGTCCTTCCCCGCCTCTAAAGGCGTAGAACCATAAAAAAGAATCGCATGTGCTTTATCCAATTCAATATAACTTTATAGGCAAGTAGGTGATTTCACTGCAGGTCTATATATTCGTCCTCCTTTCAGAGGTACTTTTTTCCTCCTGGTGGGTGGGTTTTGTTAACGTTCGGGACTGCCATGTGGGAGATGGAGGGTTCGATTCCCCGTCCGCATGTTAATTAGTATCTGTTGTAGTTTAGACATACAAATAGCCGTTTATCGCCAAGAGTCACTGTAGACACTCCGACAATGACAAAAATAAAAAAAAACGCGTTTATGTGGTGTTTGTTCCTGTAGCCAGGGATGGTAACGCGATGTATGTGGTGGGAGTTCTACAGGTTTATCTGCTCGAATACCTGTGTCAGTGATGTATACTCATAGACCCTCCTAAGTTACCACTTCTCATTCTTGTTGAGGGGTGACTGTAAAATTCTTGAAATACAGATATTTGCGCGGGTACAGCGAATGCGTGCCACAACTTCACAATAATTGTTTGTGCATTGAAATACAGAAAAAAAAGTTTCTACTGTAATGGCAGTCTCTAGGTAAAGTGAAAAACGTGGCCATTTTTTATCAAAATTGCTAAGTTTTTCGCCTGGAACCATTGCGGCCACCCCCCCTATTACACATGTCGGACGTCGTAGGCTGGGCAGACGTAAAACAGGACAGGCGGCGGGCGAACTCTGACGGAACTAACATCAGACTTTAAATGTTGGGGGCAGAGTACAAGTGTACCTGAAACACAGTGCACCGAACACTCCTAACGATGGGCCTCCGCAGCCGACGACCCATGCATGTGCACCACGACATCGGCAACTGCGACTGAAATGGGCAAGAGACCATCGTCACTGGACGTTGGCGTAGTGGCAAATCGTTGCATGGTCTGATGAATTCCGATACCTTCTTCATCATGCCGGAGTAAGGGTGCGAGCTGGTAGTTTTCTACGGGAAAAGCTTCTTGTCACCTATACTGCGGGGAACATTCACGTGGGAGCTCGTGCAAGGCACTATGACGACTGATAAGTATCGTACACTGGTTGCAGACCACGTACAGCACAAACCTTCATGACGACCTTGTTTCCCAACGGCTGTGACATTTTTCAACAAGATAATGCGCCATGTCACAAGGCCAGAAGTGTAACTTAATGGTTGGAGGAACACAGTGGCGAGTTGTAATTGATGTACTGGCTCGCCCAGCTCGCCAGATCTGAACCCGATCGAACACATCTGGGGAGGCTTGCGATCTATCTAAGTTTGGCCCATTGCAGATTGCGATAGCCCAGAGGCTCGGCACGAGCATTTCGGACACTGCACTATATATCGGGTGTTCGAGCAGTGTTGTGGTGAGTGTCTTCAACAAGTGGCGAAACGAAGGTGACGCCATGTCCAAACGTCGAGTGGTTGGGCGGCCACCCCTTATTACACATGTCGGACGTCGTAGGCTGGGCAGACGTAAAAAACAGGACAGGCGGCGGGCGAACTGTGGCGGAACTAACATCAGACTTTAATGTTGGGCAGAGTACAAGTGTACCTGCTCAAGTTGTCCGATGTCATATCGGGCCGTGAACAGAATGAGTTTCATTTATGATGGAACACCGCATCATGTCGCATGTTTTTTTTTTTCTATTTTGGTGGATGCACTCAATACACATCGTATGGCATGATGGACACCTTCTAACCATGTAAAACCGATGACATCTTTCGTATAGTGAAGTGGTATAATTGCGGTGATGTTTTACCTGTTTTCACGATCCTAATCCACGAAAGATATATGAATGCAGACTGCCTTCCATGTAATGTCAATTTCTGCATGCATATACGTTGTTTCACCTCGTTTGGTTGACGCCATATTCAATCACATGCCAGATGTGTTCGATCGGGTTCAGATCTGGCGAGCTGGGCGAGCCAGTACATCAATTACAACTCACCACTGTGTTCCTCGAACCATTAAGTTACACTTCTGGCCTTGTGACTGGCGCATTATCTTGTTGAAAAAGGTCACAGCCATTGGGAAACATTGGTCGTCATGAAGGTTTGTGCTGTACGTGGTCTGCAACCAGTGTGACGATACCTATCGGTCGTCACGGTGCCTTTCACGAAGCCCCCACGTGAATGTTCCCCGCAGTACAGGTGACAGAAGCTGTTCCCGTAGAAAACTACCAGTTCGCACCTTAACTCCGGCATGATTGAAGAAGGTATCGGAATTCTTCAGACCATGCAAACGATCTGCCACTGCGCCAACGTCCAGTGACGATGGTCTCGTGCCCATTTCAGTCGCAGTTGCCGATGTCGTGGTGCACATGCATGGGTCGTCGGCTGCGGAGGCCCATCGTTAGGAGGTGTTCGGTGCACTGTGTGTTCAGGTACACTTGTACTCTGCCCAACATTAAAGTCTGATGTTAGTTCCGCCACAAGTTCGCCCGCCGCCTGTCCTGTTTTTACGTCTGCCCAGCCTACGACGTCCGACATGTGTAATAAGGGGTGGCCGCCCAACCACTCGACGTTTGGACATGGCGTCACCTTCGTTTCGCCACTTGTTGAAGACACTCACCACAACACTGCTCGAACACCCGATATATAGTGCAGTGTCCGAAAATGCTCGTGCCGAGCCTCTGGGCCATCGCAATCTGCAATGGGCCAAACTTAGATAGATCGCAAGCCTTCCCCAAATCACACCCCAGATGTGTTCGATCGGGTTCAGATCTGGCGAGCTGGGCGAGCCAGTACATCAATTACAACTCGCCACTGTGTTCCTCCAACCATTAAGTTACACTTCTGGCCTTGTGACATGGCGCATTATCTTGTTGAAAAATGTCACAGCCGTTGGGAAACAAGGTCGTCATGAAGGTTTGTGCTGTACGTGGTCTGCAACCAGTGTACGATACTTATCAGTCGTCATAGTGCCTTGCACGAGCTCCCACGTGAATGTTCCCCGCAGTATAGGTGACAAGAAGCTTTTCCCGTAGAAAACTACCAGCTCGCACCCTTACTCCGGCATGATGAAGAAGGTATCGGAATTCATCAGACCATGCAACGATTTGCCACTACGCCAACGTCCAGTGACGATGGTCTCTTGCCCATTTCAGTCGCAGTTGCCGATGTCGTGGTGCACATGCATGGGTCGTCGGCTGCGGATGGCCCATCGTTAGGAGTGTTCGGTGCACTGTGTGTTCAGGTACACTTGTACTCTGCCCCCCAACATTTAAAGTCTGATGTTAGTTCCGTCAGAGTTCGCCCGCCGCCTGTCCTGTTTTACGTCCTGCCCAGCCTACGACGTCCGACATGTGTAATAGGGGGGGTGGCCGCAATGGTTCCAGGCGAAAAACTTAGCAATTTTGATAAAAAATGGCCACGTTTTTCACTTTACCTAGAGACTGCCATTACAGTAGAAACTTTTTTTTCTGTATTTCAATGCACAAACATTATTGTGAAGTTGTGGCACGCATTCGCTGTACCCGCGCAAATATCTGTATTTCAAGAATTTTACAGTCACCCCTCAACAAGAATGAGAAGTGGTAACTTAGGAGGGTCTATGAGTATACATCACTGACACAGGTATTCGAGCAGATAAACCTGTAGAACTCCCACCACATACATCGCGTTACCATCCCTGGCTACAGGAACAAACACCACTAAACGCGTTTTATTTTTATTTTTGTCATTGTCGGAGTGTCTACAGTGACTCTTGGCGATAAACGGCTATTTGTATGTCTGAACTACAACAGATACTAATTAACATGCGGACGGGGAATCGAACCCTCCATCTCCCACATGGCAGTCCCGAACGTTAACAAAACCCACCCACCAGGAGGAAAAAAGTACCTCTGAAAGGAGGACGAATATATAGACCTGCAGTGAAATCACCTACTTGCCTATAAAGTTATATTGAATTGGATAAAAGCACATGCGATTCTTTTTTATGGTTCTACGCCTTTAGAGGCGGGGAAGGGACAGTGGACGAGGAACGGGAAGGAATTCTGCCATGGAAAATGATGAATTATCCCCGGCATTCGTCTCGCGTTATTTGGGGAAACCATGGAAAACCCAAATCTGGATGCCTGGACGGGGATTCGAAACCGCACCCTCCCAAATGCTAGGTCAGATCTTTACCGATTACGATGCGTGATAGGATTGGTGCAGGGAACGGGGTGGAATTCAGACATGGCCTTTTGAAGGAACCAACCCGATATTCAACTGAAGTACGGAGTAATGGCTAGTCTGGTCATTATGGCCAGGGTTTTTATTGCCTGCGCATTCCGCACCTATCCTATCCTACGTGAACTTAGCCGGGTGTAGAGAACCTACAGTTTAAACTGGAAACCAAACAACGGAAGTGTTCTGGTGTAACTACATTACAACGCAAGTTGTGCCAGATGTGAATGTCAGGTTAAGGGCTTTTGAAAATCGCAGCTGAGACCGGGATTAGAATCCTGGACTTTTCACTTCCCCGTCAAATTGCTTAAGCACCAAATGCAGTAATTTCGCAAAAAAAGCATGGAATGCCGAAATTTCGATGTTCGGACAGGGATTCCAACCCACGTCCTCCCGAATGTGAAGCGACAACATTGCATCTCACCCCACCATGCTCGTTATTGCCGTAGTCATTTCACGTGTTCAGTCCTGTCCTTAGGTAATGCTGTTACGACTGAGAACGGGAAGGAATTCTGCCATGGAAAATGAAGAAATTATCCTGGCATTCGCCTCGCGTTATTTGGGGAAACCATGGAAAACCCAAATCTGGATGCCTGGACGGGGGTTCGAACCCGCACCCTCCCAAATGCTAGGCCAGATCTTTACCGATCACGATGCGTGATAGGACTGGTGCAAGGATCGGGATGGAATTCAGGCATGGTCTTTTGAAGGAACCAACCCAACATTCACCTGAAGTACGGAGTAATGGCTCGTTTGGTCATTATGACCAGGGTTTTTTTTATTGCCTGCGCATTCCCCCTCTATGGTGATTGCGAGAATGTAATGGCCATAATTGTATGGACTGGCGGCAAGGACTGGGAAGGAATTCGGGCATGGTATTTTGAATGAATAACTCGACATTCATCTGGAGTTGGTGGTCGTGGTTTTCTTTTTTTTTTATGGTTCTACGCCTCGTCGACATCGAAGCCTTTAGAGGTGGGAAAGGACAGTGGACGAGGAACGGTGGGGAATTCGGCCATGGCAAATGAAGAAATCATCCCCGTCATTCGCCTCGAGTTATTTGGGGAAACCATGGAAAACTCAAATCTGGATGCCCGGACTGGGATTCGAGCCCACGCCCTCCCAAATGCTAGGCCAGATCTTTACCGATCACGATGCGTGATAGGACTGGTGCAAGGATCGGGATGGAATTCATGCATGGTCTTTTGAAGGAACCAACCCAACATTCACCTGAAGTACGGAGTAATGGCTCGTTTGGTCATTATGACCAGGGTTTTTTTATTGCCTGCGCATTCCCCCTCTATGGTGATTGCGAGAATGTAATGGCCATAATTGTATGGACTGGCGGCAAGGACTGGGAAGGAATTCGGGCATGGTATTTTGAATGAATAACTCGACATTCATCTGGAGTTGGTGGTCGTGGTTTTCTTTTTTTTTTTATGGTTCTACGCCTCGTCGACATCGAAGCCTTTAGAGGTGGGAAAGGACAGTGGACGAGGAACGGTGGGGAATTCGGCTATGGCAAATGAAGAAATCATCCCCGTCATTCGCCTCGAGTTATTTGGGGAAACCATGGAAAACTCAAAACTGGATGCCCGGACTGGGATTCGAGCCCACGCCCTCCCAAATGCTAGGCGAGATCTTTACCGATCACGAAGTGTGATAGGACTGGTGCAAGGATCTGGATGGAATTCATGCATGGTCTTTTGAAGGACCCAACCCAACATTCACCTGAAGTACGGGTAATGGCTCGTTTGGTCATTATGACCTGGGTTTTTTATTGCCTGCGCATTCCGCCTCTATCCTAGCCTATTAATAAACGCAAAGTCCGCATGTTTCATACAATAGGGTACTTTTTAGAGTGGATCGTTTGACATATCAATTCAACAATACACGCAGTCACGATCGAGATGACGTCCATAAGTGGGCTATGAATAGAGAAGTCTCTGAACTCGAACTGCGGAGATTCGAACCAGCGCCCTTCTGAATGCATGGTCAGAACGTTAACACTCACCCACCACGCTCGGTAATTTTCGTGGGCAATACCTGGAGTGATTTGGGAAACCATGGAAAACCCAAATTTTTCTACGTTAAACTGCAGGTGCCCTTAAGTAAGATAAGGATGGAAGGAACTAGCCACCCTATCTCCAATATATCTCCTTTGGTAAGGTTTCAACCAGAAGCTTAAAGTACTTCACTTTTAATTGTGCGCGCTAAGAGTGAGCGGCTGTTTAGAAAATTAAACTCTGCAAACAACGAAGTAGCGTTCACGCAGCGGAACCTTGAATACTTCACAGTAAGCTATGTCTGGTTACATGCCTATGAGTATCCACCACCGATACGGAATTTCGAACCGGGGGCCTGCCATTCATATCTTGCCTGTGTTCTTGACGAGTTTTGTCTTTGGCATTTGCCTGGAGTGATTTGGGAAACCATGGAAAACCCAAATCTGGATGCCCGGACGGGGATTCGAACCGCCGACCTCCCGAATGCGAGGCGAGAACGCTAACCGTTACACCACCACTCTCGGTAGAAACGTTCCTCGCCTCTAATGACGACGATGCGTAACGCCATACTGGTACGCTCTGACCACGCATCTAGGAGGGCTCTGGTTCTTATCCTCGTCCAATGTGTAACGACATACTGGCACGCTATGACCGCGCATTTAACGCGATGTGTGTGTGTAGACAGCGTGGCCAAGCCCGCCGCCCCACCGCCTCGTATTTTTTTTTTTTTTTTGGAATATTAAAACGTCCAGCAGTAACGCCACATACGCTATAGAAACCTCACCCCCCACAGCAATACAAAGCGTGGCTCAGAAGCCCAAATTTAAGATCAGCTATCGGAAGTACAAGTTTTTTAAAAAATATTATAGTTTAATTGGAAAGGTTATTTTCATAGAATTATCACGATATAAACATTTTTTTTCTCGCGTTATATCAAGAGTAGAAATTAAAAGCTTAATATTACGCGAAATGAAGTTGAGTTGTAGGCTGAGCAGCTGTTGCGTTCGAGTGGCGATCACAAAAGGAAGCATTGTGTTAGACTCGACCCCTCTTTAGGGCACCAACCTCTGGCTCAGCGAACGAAATTTGTAATCAACTATCAGAAATAGAAGTTTTTTAAAAAGTATTTTTAGATAAATAGAAAAATCAGTTTTTTACAATCAACGCTGTATAAATTTTATCATCGTACTTAGTGTGATTGGGGTAGAAATGACGTGCTTAATATTACGTTAAATGAGCTTTCAGAAATGTGTTTTCGTCGTATGTTTAAAGACATTAATTCCTAACTTAAGAAAGAAACCTCATTGGTTTAAATCGCATTTTATTAAGCGCTCAATATAAAGTATATTGCTTATTCCCGTCCATTGAATGCCGTCAAACAACGACGCTGGTTCGAATCCCCGTCTGAGCATCCATATTCTCGTTCGTCGTATGTTTAAAGATGGTTTAAATCGCATTTTATTAAGCGCTCAATATAAAGTATATTGCTTATTCCCGTCCATTGAATGCCGTCAAACAACGATCGCTGGTTCGAATCCCGTCTGAGCATTCATATTCAGATTCACCCCAGGTCGCCGTTTTCCGCGACTCTAATGACAACGAGGTGTAACGCCATACTGGCACGCAATGACTGCGCATTTAGGAGGGCTCTGGTTCGAACCCCCGTCTGAGCATCCATTTTCTCTTTTTACTCAAATCACTCCAGGCGAATATGGGCTGGCAAAAGAGCAATAGAATCGTCAGCTGGTACTAGGGTGGTGAAGCTGAGGTTACCTCTGGTTCGAACCCCCGTCTGAGCATCCATATTCTCGTTGTTTCCCTAAAATCACTCTAGGCGAATATGGACTGGCAAAAGAGCAATAGAATCGACAGCTGGTACTAGGGTGGTGAAGCTGAGGTTACCTCTGGTTCGAACCCCCGTCTGAGCATCCATATTCTCGTTTTCCTGAAATCACTCCAGGCGAATATGGACTGGCAAAAGAGCAATAGAATCGACAGCTGGTACTAGGGTGGTGAAGCTGGGGTTAGTGTAGGAGATGGGGGAGGGAGGGGGAGGGGAGGAAAAGGGGGCGTGGTCAAAGACAATAGGGGTGTAACTGAGGTTAGTCAAGTGGTCCTCATGTCAAGTGGTTAGTCAAGTGGCCCTCAAGTCAAGTGGTTAGTCAAGTGGGAGGGGGGAGAGAACAATAGGTGTGAAAATGATTGACAGGTGGGAGGGGTGAGAACAATAGAGGTGTGAAAATGATTGACAGGTGGGAGGGGGAGAACAATAGAGGTGTTCCGTGCAAGAACCGCACTTTTTGGCAGCGCACCGCCCTTTTATACCTACTCTCGCGAGGGTGTCCCGGCCTCTCACCCTGTCACACCTAGGCGTTACTTCCTGCCGGCTCACAGCTGCGATCCTAGACAGCTGATAGGCGCCTACAAAATCAATATATATCATTGCGCAGAGCAAGGAAACTTAAAATTTATATGTTTCCTTACAAAACATTATGTTAATTATTATTTATGCTGTTTCAGGATCCAGCTACTGCAAATGAATGGAAGGAAAAGGCTTGTGACTATGAAATATTTTGGAAATTCCACACATTGCCTTCTATCTATTGATGGCAAACACGTTTTGATTCAGGCTCCTTCCAATTCCGGCAGCGACTATTATAACTAAAACGAACAATTTAGTATTGTCCTATTGGCTATTGTGTATGCCGGTTATAATTTTATTTATGCAAATTGCGGTGCAAAAGGAAAATCTTCTGACAGTGGAGTGTTCCAAGAAACTGCTTTTTAATATAGCTCTGGCTGCTAATCAACTTACGTGGCCAGATCCAGAGCCAGTACGATAAGCTGGACCAAATATGACTTTCGTGTTGATAGGAGACAGTGCTTTTGCATTGACCGAACATATGAGGATGCAATCACGACGTGGGTACTACAAAGCGGATTTTCAATTACAGACTATCAAGAGCAAGAAGAGTTGTAGGAAATGCGTTTGTAATCTTATTTGTCGTATTTCGTATATTCCGTACACCAATATCCCTCCAGCCTGCAAATGCTGAAGTACTTGTAATGGCGTGAATAAACCTACATAATTTTTTAAGGCGCAATAGTCAGTCCAGATCACTGTACACCCCACATGAAACCTTTGATTCTGAAAATATGGATCACGAAATTGTGGAAGGATCATGACGCAGAGAAATTGGATGTCATAATATGTTGATGCTAGAGGAAGACGTTATTCTGAATCTGTTATGGAAATAAGAAACAATTTTTCTAAATATTTTGTAAATTAATACGGAAGTGTTTCCTGGAAGAATAATTTTTAAACATAATTATGAGATAGAAAAAAAAAGATCCACTGTACCAGTAGAATCAGATAATCACAGTTTGAAGTGTCCCACAACACCCATAATTCTAGTACAGCTCGATTAGGTCAAGCACCATTTACTTTGCCCACAGCACCGACATGGCAAGCTGCGGACACGACTACACTCGGGTACAAATGTCGCGGGACTGACGCAATGTTTTCGCTCTGGAAGCGGCAACACACAACATGCCCCGCGGCACGTAGATGTCACGCAAAATGTTGCACACAACATTGTGGGACAGCGGGGGACGTTGCAGCGCTACCCAGACTCAGTGTTGCGCGTCACATTTGTTCCCTAGTGTATCCGACCCCTTTGAGCGTAACACTTCGTACACGGCGCAAAATACGCGTCGTTAGGAAAATCGGCGTTTAAGAACTTATGTGAGACATAAGTACTTGGAAACTATACCTCCTCCGTGTGTCGGTTTTTCTTTTGTCGGAAGGGAGGAGTGGTAACAAGAACTTCGAGAACCTGGGGGGGGGGAATGATTGATGTGGAATTCTGTTATCTTCACAGATATGTATGATTCGTGTTATTAAGCATTATTGGTTATTTAATTTGTATATTAGTGCGATGATCTTGTGTGATACGTCCAGGGTCTTCTTTGGATCAAATATGAGATGAGTAAGAAGGGAGAGATTAAAACCATGTTTTGGCCAATTCGGATTTAATGTTCAGAGACACCAAGGTGTTCATAAGGATTAACGTTCCAATTCGACTGGCGGATAACCATCAACTGTATTGTATATCTTCATTTACACACACACTGCAGAGGTTCTTGGGTGCAGATGTTAGTACCTTTCCTCTTTCTAGAAATCCTTTAAATTTTTTATTAATGTTCTGAAAGTTTGTATTAAATTTTCTGTTATTCCAATCTCTAACATAGCTTTATTTATACCTTGTACCAACTGGTTGCCATTCTTACTCTTGTAGACTTTGTTGAAAATTATTTTTGTAATTCTACTGTTGTCCATTCTCTTTAAATGAACAAAAAAACTGATTCTCTTTGTTTCTGATCGTATCTGACGTCCCTTCATTTTATTTTCCTTTGAATAAATGTTTATACCTCTGGTTCCTAAACTCCCCCTTTTCTGTTGTCATTGGCCCCCAGATATACCTCAGGATTTTTCTTTCGTTTTTCTCTCACTCTTCTAGTTGTGGTTGACTGAATTCCAGTCTTTTATAAGGTTCTTCATAGTTCAGTAGTTTTTCAGAGTACAATGACAAGTTTTTGCAGGTGTTTTTTTAGCCAAATTTTTCCATTTTTTCTTAGAACCAAGATACTGTGACCAATACTTTGTTGTTTCCTCGTTGAACATCTCGTAAAAATTTCTTGTTTTATGTTTAGAGAAGTCTTCATCAATTTATGTAAGTCTACTTGTTTTTCACTTCCTCTTTATGTTTCTTACAGTTTTTGAGGGTTGTTTCAAGAGTGTTTGGCATGTTTGGAAATTCTCTCCAGTTTTACAGAAATGCCATCTTCTCCAAGCTACCGGTATCAGTCTCCCATTTATGGCCACCTCACATTTTTCATAATGATTCTTATTTATTCTCACAGAGCGTAATTTCTGGGCAGCTTCGGTTATTTTTGTACTCAGATCATCCCAGTTGTTTACCCTTTCCTTTTCTAACTTCTATATAATTTTTGATTTGCTCCTGAGTTGTTTCTTAACAATTCAATATCAAGTTTAGTTCTTCTGTTTTTTCTCTTGTTAGATCTGTTTTGAGAGCTGACTCTCACTTTTTTGGTTATAAGGTAATGGTCTCCAGTGTTGGCTTCTTTTTTTCACCTTGACATTTTGGATCTCTTTTTTGCTCTTCAAACTCTTCAAGGTTCAGGTTTGGTGCCCAACTTGTTGTTCGAGATTAAAGGCCTTGTACAGTTTTACAAGCTTTATTCCATTTCTGTTCATTCTTTTCTTATAAATTCCTTCTCTCTCAATTTGTGCACTGAAATCTCCAAGTAACACATTGACATGATATGTAGGAATTTTATGGATTTCGTTTTCCAAAATTTCCCAATGCTTTTCCACTTCATCAGGATTTTTCCTGTTGTCATCATTAACTGGAAAAAAAAATATGCACAGCCAGATTTACAAGTAAGCTATAAAAATAACACGATCTTAGAAACAAAGAGTATAAAATTCCTTGGTATTAAAATAGATGAGAAACTCTGTTGGCACGAACATATCA
>JARYHS010005315.1:0-12479 GCA_031002005.1 Vandiemenella viatica
CTAATTACCATTTCCTGATCATTTTGTAATGTTGTTAAGTAATTTTGTATCAATTCCGATTGTTTTTAATATGTTTGATTGTTTGAGTGATTGTTAATGATCGAGAAATATCGGGCGGATGCCTTTGAAGAATTCTCGTAATTTCGATAGAGACTATATAAACAGATCGGCTGGACAGAGCAGTTAGTTAGTTGAGTATTCAGACATCATTCAGGTGTTACAGAGAGTTTCATTCATCCAGTTAGTTTTCACAGAGATTTATCTTTGCGACTGTTCAGAAGTGCATCTCTGTATTGTATCTATGCATGTGAATATCGCTGACTTCGTTTTGATCAAATAAACAAACATCAACATAACCTTTTGGTGGACTTTTTTATTAATCAATATAGTAATTAAACCACCGAAGTACGTAATAAGTTGGACGAGCATTATTATTGATTCATATGTGTCTTATGTCGAATGTTAATGCAACCTATGCAACTTTTGCTTTGTTTTAGGAGCCGGAAGTTTCAGTAACATGAAAGATAGTACTATGCACGATCTAGGTAATGGAACTGTATGTTACCATCTGTTGGCGTACCATAAAAGCTTTGTAATTTTTTTTTTTTTTTTTTTTTTTTTTTTTTGCGTAACCAGTAATTTTTTAGATATAAAGAAGGGTCCACCTTAGCATTTGTCGAGAAGACAACGAAAACCGTATTCAGGATTCCCAGGTATGCTGGGCCCAAGATTCATGATTTTAATGGCTCTTCGATGAACCGTATTATTCAGTAGCAACTGTTCTTGCTATCAGTTATTTGTTATTCATTTTAGCGAATACTACAAGTCGGACACTGAGGTGGGTGAGCTGTTAACGCATTCGGGAGGACGCCGGTTCGAATCCCCGTCCGGGAATGCAGATTTGGAGTTTCCATGGTTTCCCCATATCACTCCAGGCGAATGCCAGGATGCTTCCTTCAAAAGTCCATAGCCGAATTCCTTCCCGTTCCTTGTTCCCAGTCATTTCCCACCTCTAATCACCTCGACATCGACGAGGCGTAAAGCAATAAACAAAACAAAAACTCGGATGTTGTTTGTCAGAAATAAGAGAAACAATACATCCTCAGCCACTAGATGTAAATCTGATTACGTATTCCGGAGCCTGGTGTATAGATGCGTGTGATGATGAGAGCTGTAATACGCTCACTAAAAGAAGAAACAATTTTAAAACATCGCCTTGATCCGGCATTTTTATTTAAAAAACGCGTGATTATACAGTGCTAAAAGTAATAACGATAGAAGTTCTAGAACTAGCTGGAATAAATTTAACTCTCCAAAACAAATCCCTACATACAGACATAAGATTCTCAGTAATACTGGGACATGTACTTTTTGAAGCATTTGTTATTATTTACCAAAAGATTACTACTTGTAAAGGGATGTTGTATTTCTTCTACACTGTACAGAAAACATTTTCTGAAACGCCATCAGGAACAGGACTAGAAAATTATAAACAATGTCAACTTGTTTTTACCTTTTTTACCAATTATAACCACAAATATGCCAATGAGGCACGATACATGAATCATAATCTTCACAAAGAGGTAAGGAAGTGAGGGACCAGGATAAATTACCAAGGGAAATGATAAACAATCTATCAAAAAAGAAATTAAAATTAAATTTTAAAATTGCAAAAGTAAGTGAGCAAGGCAATTTCACTAAAAGAATTGAAGGTAATTAGACAAGAAATTTGAAACTAGAAGTGTAGCGAAACTTCCATCGAGTCGTATGTACCATCCCAATTAAATTCAGGGCGCTAACAACCTACATGTCGACGCACTATAAAGCCCTAATAACAACATCAGCAACCAGCAATTAAATTTAACAGCGAACCTCAACAGTGTTCGGGTCAATACGTTGGCTCCACGATTTAAGGATCACTAGTTCCAGTTCGACCGCGTAATGTGTGATTTGGATGAAGTTTTGTGTTCTTTCTTGGTTTGTTCTTTAATGGAAAAATACGCGTTGCAGTTATGTGGATAACGACTTAATGACATCTGATGGACGAAAAAAACCTAGTGCAAATCGAGCCTCACGAAATTAGGATTCCATATTCTGATGACCTAAGCAAATATGAATGTGGTAGATCAGACGCTGGAAAAGACACAAAGACTCCATGGAAGGAACAAAATGGGTAATAGTCAGCTTGTTAGCATGAAATCTGGATATACTGATAACATAAGAGATATAAATGTAAGAGCAATTTGACGTCGTTTTGAAAGATTTGAACTCAAATAAGCCAGAAAGGGTAGGCATCAAAATTTCCTCAGAACTGCTAAAACCTCCTGGATAAAAATAAACTGAAACATTATTTAAATTGTTATTGAAAGTTTATGAATAACGGAAGATACCGATCTATTTCTATAAGGTTGAAAAATGGAGATATTCGGAATTATAACTTTGATTAAACAAAATGAACTAAGATAATGTACTGTGCAAGTGGACAGAAAGGAAAGTGGAAATGATATTGAAGGGAAACTAGTTATTTTTAGTAAAACAGGGCCACAAGAGAAGTAGGCATAGTCAAAGAAAATAAAAAATAAGTATATTGCTTATGGCTTTACTCCTCGTTGAAGTCGGGGTAATTAGAAGCAAGAAAGGATAAAAGGCTAAGAACGGGAAGGAATTCGGCGATGGCCTTTTGAAAGAATCGTGCCGGCATTCGCATGGGGGGTTTCGAGAACCATGGAAATACGAAATCTGATTGCACGGACGGGATTCGAACCTGCATTATCCAGAGTGCGAGGCATAACTTTAATTGAAATATAGACTACCTGTAGCATAAATATCCAAAGATAAAGAATTTCTATACTCCAGTTTAATGATTATGTTATTCTATTCTCACAAAATGAATCGGGATATAGATTTTGAATAGCACGAACGAAATGCTGAAAAAGAAACTTGGATTTAATGTGAATAAATTAAATTGACGGAGTTCTATCCCCGCATCAACTGCTCGGTAGGGGGAACTTATTCTAACAATGGATCATATGTGTTGTCATATGTCTACGAAATGTGTAACTTGTATTCTTTGATAAGAGTATTTTATACAAGAACGAAGTTTCTGTCGGCGTTAGGAATTTATAAATTGCTCTGGGTAATTAGCCGAGTTAACGAAGCGTTATCACACTATATTCGGCGATCACATTCACTGTCAACATCTTCCAGTGATTTTTTTTTAATGTATAATTCATGCCGCAGCAGGAACCAGTTCCCCCCCCCCCCCCCCCCCCATTCAGTGAGACGTCACCTTAACGCGCGCAGCTGCAGAAACAAATGAAATATAAGAACTGAAATTTGCCTCTTAGGAAGTGAAATTACAAGCAATGGACGAAGAACGGGCTTTTGAATAAGAACTGTCCAAGCAAAAGGAACTGTTCTGAAAAGTTTTAAAGATTTAGAATGAAATATGGATTTATTTTAAGTAAAATCTTCTTTAGCTGTATGTGCGGAGCGGAAGCGCTTTATGAAAGGAAAGCTTTGCACTTAAGAAATGCCAGAAATAAAGAAAGTAAGTCCTTTGAAAAGTGGTGTTCAATAAACGTATTAAAAAATTTCGCTGCTAGACAGAGAACAAAATTAATACACTATGGAAATGCTTAGTGAAGAAGGAAGTAAATTTTTGGAAAGAAAAAATAGTCTAGGATAACATTTTTGTTTGACCTGTTAGCAGAAAAATCACTCAAAATAAAAACTGTTGAGGAAATATCAGATTATGGAAGAGAGGAAAATTGCTTCAATCAAATCGATAAACTGATGAAAAGGTAACACAGTCGCAAATGCCATAAAACAGAAAATTCGCTGAAATTTCGAAAAGAGATTTTTTCTGAATTCTAAACGATTAGGGTAATTTCTGTATGTATAAACATAAAAACAAACATATGAGAGAAAATAGTGCTGTTTATACTGATGTATTCAAATTAACGTTATCAAATAAGAAAGTACACGGATGTGAAAACGTTTAGTAGGTAAAGAATTCATTTATTTTTTAAGTTGTTAAATCCATATGAAAAGCCAACAGTAAAAACATTTCAACAACGAGATGCATTCTAGTGGCAATTAATGAATACTGTGTGCTAGTCCAAAAGCCTATTTCACTAGGAAATTTCACATAAATGGGAAGTATACCAACAGTCCTGAATTTAAAACGATTATTTAAAGTGGACTTTACACATTTCTCCCGTGGGCTCTTCGTATGTATTCTTCTTTGGATTGCAGAAGATTATGTTGACGGTGCTCTAATAAAACGCAGTTGAGGTAAAAATCTTTCTCCAAATTTCAGTTTACTGATATATTTCGCAGTATACCTCAACAAATTCAGCAATATCAATCAACGTTTTCCGTGAATTTGGTACAACAGCAAATATTTTGTAGTGCTGCCAGTATAGCTAAACGGAAAGCACAAAGCAGTTGGTGCCCCCTGCGCCATCTATTGATGAACACTTGAACTTCGTTTGTGTCTAAGCCGGGATACCACAATTAAGAGGTTAGATCACATCATAAGAGGTTTCAAACGAATCAGTGTACTTAAAAGAACTGTAAGTATTCATATAACTGAACTCAATTCATACTATAATAATTAATTAATGACAAATGCGAAATTTCGGTTAAATAATCGTTGTTACTGTTGTCATTCCTTCAAAATACAACTAGGGCAAGTATCGTACTCATAGATTAAAAGTGCTGCTTACATTGACGAAACATTTGGCTATATGAAATCTCCCAGTTGGACCATTCTATTGTGTAAAGTAGTTTCATTAGAGATCTCTCTACCTAGAAAGAAATGGACCATAATGTAAGAATTGCAAGACTTTCTCTTTATGAACTTTCCGAAAACAAGATACCTACAACGCTACACACGTTTTCCAATCCGCCTGATTATCTAACTTTATCTAAAATAAAATATCGACTGTATAAAAACAAAAAATACTAATAAAAAATAGACTCGTCATGTACAAAAACTCATTCCGTTGTTCTACAATCGCAGTAATTACCTCACATGGCTCCATAATTTTTTCTTTCTTGAAAAAAAAAAAGAACTAAAATACTCATAAACTTTTCTAAAACAATATAACTGTAATTGTTAACTGAAGAAATTTCAGGTAGGTGCTAGGTTCTCAAAAGGACACTGTCAGACTACCATGAAAGTTTCGATAGGCACATTTGAAGTCAGGAGAATTACATTCGACAAGAAACAGAAGTATTAAAAGAAACTAATAAACATCCAGTACTGGTTCTACATCTGAAGTACTCTGTCATTTAGCAAAGTGAACTGAAATCTAATCTAAAACTCGGTATGCAGGTGTAACATAAAAAAAATCAGGAAAACCAGACGGTTATTGCAAAAACATAGACTTTCCCGACGTATGATTGCATTGAAATCTTCACGGATTGCGTTGTAAGAACACGATATTTCCAAGGCTAGATCCGTCGCCTTCTTCAGATGTGAATCCATTTGTACCGGTCTCACGTAGCGTGGTGGGTTAGCGGTAACACTCTGGCCTCGCATTCGGGAGGACGCGGGTTCGAATACCCGTCCGGCCATCCAGATTTGGGTTTTCCATGGTTTCCCTAAATTACTCCAGGCAAATGCCGGGATGGTTCCTTCGAAAGGCCGTGGCCGAATTCCTTCCAGTTCCTTGCCCATCTCTTCCCGTCTTTAATTACCTCCACGTCAACAAGGCGTAATGCCAAAAGCAAAAAAAAAACGGTCTCGCGACCGGCAGATGTAGAGTCAGCTGTTTCAATAGCTGTCGGTCAACAGGCGTGTATACGAGAAACCAGGTCAACAGGAGCATCTGATAAAACAATTCCAAGTTGTGCACATCAAACAACACCACTTCCTCTCTTCTTGAAGTACTGTACATTACAGCTCCCAGAAAAATGGTCGTGGATACAGATTCTAGACAGATGAAGCAGGTATTTATTTTTATGTACAACCAATATTCACCATGAGACTTTCTGGATATTGGCACTATTTAAATTCTGTCACTATCCTGTGTTTCCGTTCAAGCAGATAGTCTCTCAATATATAAAAATGTGCACACGCACACTTTAAAACAAGAGGAAATATACTGTCGACATTTGGTTTACAAAAACCAACTCCATTTACCATATCACCCCCCCCCCTTAAATTTATGTGCAACGGTTCAAGTTTTTACAAATATCTCGAAAACAGTAGGGAATTCGGTCAAAGTGGAAAGTAATAGTGAAAATCCATATCATTTCCTGTGCTTAGTAGGTTGCCACGAGTGGGGGATAATTTTTTATTATGCTACGAAGAATGTAATCTAATGCGATACATCAGAACTTTCGTATCCAGTCCCCGAACAAAGCCGGAAAGATCAGCTGGTTTAATATAAAAATTTAAGCTGATACCGCATTTACAATCGCCTCGCGCCTCGTTTAAATCTATATTCGTGCACAAGCGCTGACACGAACTGCTGTTTGTACTCTAGCTAGAATTCAGTTAGCGTTCGAACTTGTAAAAAAACATGGATCACATGGAAATCAGAATTATATATATTCGGAAGTTATAATTTTTTCTGACTATAATATCCGTTACAGAGTAGTTTACTCTTTCAAGGGAAGTATGGAACAAATGTTCTAAAAATGGTGTGCAAAGAGTCTGGAGGGAGAAATTTTGTATAGTGTCGAAAGTTGACTTTGAACTTCATTTGAGAAAAATTGAACCATTAATATCAAAAGAAAAGACTAGATTTAGGATACCAATACCAGCAAAATTTCGTTTAGCCATATCTGTGTGGTTTTTAGCTACCGAAGTTGTTCAATATTTCGAGCTCTATCTGACTAATTTTGGGAAAGTAGTCAATGTTGTAGCTGTGCGTCTACTATATATATACATATATATTATTTCTTGAAAAAACAGGCGTAAAAATTTTTATACGCTGATTTGAATTTGGCGCCAAAACACCAGCAGTTGTAATGGCGTCTCTTGTGACGTCACTTCTCTGGTAAGAAAAGCCGGGATTTACTTATTTTGTTGGTAAAATGAGTTCCGTACTCTACAAGTGGTGAATAGTGTGTAAGTGCGTAAACACATTATTTAAAAAGCAAACAAATTGTTTATTTCCGTTCCACACAAGAAAGATATGCGGGGGAAAATGGCTAAAACTTGCACGAAGTGATCCAGTAAAAGTTCGGGGTCCGAGTTCACGTCCGGGTTGGGCCAGGAATTTTTCAGAATTGTGGTTAGTCTTAAGAGATAAGCCAGGAAGCTTCCGTAACTGTGATTCCACTTCAAACCGTAGGTCCAAGAGGAAAGGAAATCGCCTTATTAATAGACTACCATATATATTTGAGCGTTGCACTACATGGCTCGTAAAATGGTAACAAAAGACTTAATTCATTAATGTTTTTCTTCCAAATTACTTCAATAGCCACAGACATATTTACATTTTTTATTCCCTGTGGTTTTCCATTATTGCTTCGTGGTACACTATGACGGAACACTGTAAAAAAGAGATGATGAAAGAAAACAGAACTGAAGCATTACCAAAAACTGAAACTGGTCGATATTGATGACCAACTCCAGCATTTCTATAGGTAAACATCATTCATAATTTTAGATTAAATATATAGCTTATCTCTTGATATTGAAACCAGCGATGCTTAAATCTATTTTGGCGTTGGTTATTGCTTTGTGTATCAATAGCTTTGGTTTAAGAGAAATGCGGGAGAAGCATGAGATCAGTACATGAGAAGGGAAAATAGAACCTAATCAACTGAAATACTTGATTTTTAGACTCATCACAACAGTTATAGCCAATGTTTCGTAGTTTCCGTGGTCTCTATTGTAAATGTCGATTTTTTTTTCTCATTTTTTTGCGATGATCAAACACAGTGTGGCTACACAGCAGAAAAAAAACAAAACGTTTAATCACAAAGAGACTTCGCTGGTGTGCCCCTGGGGAAATTGTTGTGTCGCGAGCACAATGCCCTCTCTCTACGTGACGTGTCGATGATTGCATCCGCTGCGCCACTTTTCTCTAATTAAGCTCTCTGTAAAGAGCTGGCTGCGAGAATAGTTTGCTCTCGAAAATGAACAATCAACAGCGGCAAACACGTCGACTGTCGGCAGGCAATCAGTATCGATACTCCAAATTGTGTGCTGTCGACAAACTGAAATAAATGAGTCAACTAATGAGTTGGAAAAACCAAAATGTCCTACTCTTTGTCCTTACACGATCGTTGAAACAAAGGAGTCAAATTTTAAATTGCATATATTAACATATCTAGTTTAGGTTTGTTAGTGGTGTTTGCCTCTGTACGTGGGTTTCTCTTAACACAGTAAGTGGAGCCATAACGATCACATTTATTTTATTCTTAGTAACTAAGTATCTGATTAAATTAATGATTTTTTTGTTTAGTTTAAGAAGTTTATTGAGTAATTTTTTAAGTCCTTTTATCGTATCTCGACACAGACTGTCGAAAATACTCGGAAAAATGTCAGTAAAGAAATACGTGAAAAATAATGTTAACTATCGATACAATTGTTTCCAGTCAGAAGTTAGGTTGTTTCATGGAGGAAGGAATAATATGGAGACGACGCAAGAGACCTTTACCACGCATGGGAGTGAAGCAGGCCGGCGGAGGAGTGGGGGGGCATGGCCGGAGTGGTGGGGGCTTGACCGCTTCCCAACAAACACGGGGAATATGTACAAACACCTCAAGGGGACTCTAGGATAAACGTGACGCCGCAATCTGGTGATGGATTATTATGTAACTCGATGAGACAAATAAAAAATGAAGAATAAAATTTTTTGATATCCTGCTTAGTTTTCGAGATATTCTGTCTCAAATGTGAAATGGTTTTGGTTGAAATTCAGAAGAAAAAATTATTCAAAGTCAAATTTTATGATGAATTTTTATTTAAAAAAACGAGACAAATAAAAATTAAAGAGTAAAATTTTTCGATATTTCACCTAGTTCTCGAGATATACTGTCTCAAAAGTGAGGTGTCTTGAGTTGAAATGCAGAAGAAAAATTTCGCAAAAGTCAAATTTAATGATGGATTCTTATGTAACACGACGAAAAAACTCGATAATAAGGAATAAATGTTTTCGATATCTTGCTTAGTTTGGGGGATATACAACATCCAAATTGAGGGGTTTAGGTTTGGATGCAGGCTGGACCAAAAATTAATTCTGTCAAAGCCACAATGATTACATGGTTGACATGCAGAATGGATATTTCAGTTTTATTACTACCACTTGTGGTTAATCTGAAATGTGTTCTAGACCAAAAAAAAGGTAAAAGGACCCACTCTAGGGATGAGCAACCCAGACATTTTGTAGGCTGGTACCAGAAATAAAATGTTTATTCAGTCACGTTAATGAACATTCTCTTGATCAAGATGTGTCTAATTTCACAGCCCTACTTATTAGGACAATTGTAAAAAAATTATCTCTCAGTTAGATTTAGATACGGGGGGGGGGGGGGGGGGGGGGAGAGAATGTTGTACAAAAAAAAAGAGACTAAATTAGAAACACATTCCCCAAATTGATTTTGTTCAAAGGCCAATAACTCCTTTATTTATGAAGCCCATTTTTATTTCTGCATGAACCTGTTTCGACATAAATAGATGAGAAAGATTTCAAAATCGGTAAAAATAGGTATAGACGTATTTACAAACAGAAACAAGTCTTATATGAAGCTTTAAAAATAACCTAAGTCAATGGCCTGAAATAGCTATTTAAAAAATTAATAAAACTCACAGCTTCTCATATAACAGTTAATTTCATCATCCATTGTCAGTATAATCAGCAACGTGACGAAAGAAATCGTAATAGTAAATTCACTGAATCGCGAAGTAAAACACGCCCCTTTAAATCTCATTTTAAACACTCGTTAAAAAATAATGCTAGTCTATTATGTGCAAAATAGCAAGTTTGCTGATTTTCTACACTACACCAAGAAAAATTTGAGAACAAAGTCATCCCATTGAGAGCTATGACTAAATATTTATAGACGTGCTGCAAAGTTTGCGGTGTCTACCGCTCACTTCAACAACGATAATTACAATTCAACTTACTTATGAAATGATATTCCAGGTTCTTTCCTGTCTGGCCTATTTGTGCAACCGTACGCAACACAAGCTGGCATTTTTAAACACTTATACACAATACTAAATGAAATAATCACTGCATCTACCACAATGTGAACACCTTAATTGTTGGGAAGCGCCATATGGTCGCTGCCGGTGCTGCCACCATGCGGGAGAGTTTAGTGCTTGCTTCACCGATTTAACGTCACTTCTCCTCCATATAATTCCTTCCCCCATGGGTTGTTTGCGATGACATTAGGGTATGTAGTAGGATCAAAATGCAAGAGCACTATGAACAACTGCGGGGTGACATGGACTGCATATGTAGCGTGAAATGGAATGAAGGCAAAATCCAAGAAGGTTCCACTTATTAAGTAAACAAAAACTGAAGATTGTTTATGATTATAGGGTGGTGAATTGCATTTTTAGTATCTGAAATTTAAATATCGTGGCATAACATTCGGTAGTAAATTCAGGTGGTTAGATGGTTTCAAAATTATTCATTTAGTAGAGGCGGTGATGAAGGGATGTTCCAGACCAGTCACGGATTATCATTACAAAACTTTGGTCAGACCGTTATTTGATTGTGGTAGTATAATGAAAGACTCGAGTATCGGACATTAAATACAGTAGTTAGAGGGAATACAAAGGAGGGCAGCTAAATTAGTAATGTGGTAATTATTGCAGATTAAAAGCGGTAAGTGACAAGATAAAAGGGCTGGATTGGGAGGCTTTGAAATATAGAAAGAAGGTGAAGAGAGTGCTGGGAGAGTACAAGCAGGGCCGGCGTTAGGGGGGGTTAAGCGGGGCAAAAGTACCCGGGGCCGGGGCCGGGGCCACCAAATGGGGGCCCGCCGGCCTGGATGCCTAAATAAATAAAAATCAAACACAAATTTTAAAATCTGCACCAATAATTTTAAACATTTTTGTATTAAAATTTTCTGAATTTATATATATATAAAAGCGTAAGGGGGCATCCATAAATTACCTGAGGTGAAATAGGGGGAGGGTCCGGCGAAATATCACCAAAGGGGGGGGGGAGGTCTTCGGAAATCTCACGTGAGGTTTTGGAGGGGGGTCCGGAAAAATATTTTCGGGGGGGGGGGCCTAAGATCACTTACCCGGGGCCCGAGAAGCCTAGCGCCGGCCCTGAGTACAAGGCGTATATTGGTGATGAGGCGTGGAAGGATATTGGTGGGAGAATTAACATTAGTGCATGGAAGGGAAAAGATGACGATGAACACAAGCTAGCACTCGATTTCAGGGAGAAGGGAGTGTGGAAATTTTCTTTTGTAGCACAGTTAGGCAAAGGTTGAAATAAATGAACTTGAGAGGTACTGATCAGTTTACCAAAAACATTGAAAGAATTTAAAATGAAAATTCGTTATGGGTAAAAGTAGGTAGGTGGGGAAAGTGCGCTCAATGGATTTAAGATAAAAAAAAATCAATTAATGAGAAAATAGGTGAATAGGGAAATTGCCATTGGAATATTTGCTCAGTCGCAATTAAATTACATTAGACTATCTGAAAAAAAAAAGAAATAATGTTTTCGGCGTTTATTCTCCTGCCGGTGGTAGTGGTCGTTTTAAAGTCTGCTAAGGAAGGAAAATTAGTATTGCAGTCCGCGTAAGCTCTGTGTTATGTATTTTACATCATTTTAATTTTGAGTCTGCAGAAATTTCTCAAGTCCACTGCGGTATCTTTTTAAACACATTTAATATGATTAGCGTTCATGACATTGAAGGCAGTTTCACACATACACTTGAAAAATATTTCAAAGGAATTTGATTCTGGAAAGTACGGGGACTATTGCGAAAAATTAATGGCTTTTGTGCTTTCGATGGAATTTGAAGCTACTGCCAATAAAGAGTTATAAGTACTACGGTAAATCCATATCGAACACAAAAAATCGGAAAACTAAACGTGAAATAAATTCGTGTGGTGACAGAGTTCAAAATCTAACGCATTCTACCGGGGGTTGGCCGCTCATTTTTACATGGATACCAAACTACGGAACTGTTTGTTAGTATAAAATGCATAATAGAGTTCCAATTCTTTTTTCGTTGGGGTTTACGTTTGGTCAAGGTCAGGCTCAGAGGACCCGGAGAAAATGGAGAGGAAGGAAATCGTTTGTAGGCTCACCGGCGTAGCTAGGTCAACAAGGGCCCGGTGCAAAAAATTTATTTTGGGCCCTCAGGACAGATGGGCGATCATTTTTTTGCTTTGTTTTGCTGGTAAGGGCCCCCTGAGCTGAGAATGGGGCCCTTGTGTTGTGCTTAGGGGCCCCCTGAGCAGTGGTTGGGGACCCCCCTGCGCAGTGAGAGGGCCCTTAGTGAGGGGCTTCCTGTGTCTCAGGGGCCCCCTTAGACGACTG
>JARYHS010005322.1:0-29998 GCA_031002005.1 Vandiemenella viatica
TTATTGAGCCCTTAATTGGAAAGATTGTTTCTCTTCATTTCATTTTATCTCATATCCTGGAATAGGCCTCATTGCGAAAGGGGAAAAGTCTTCATCCACTACTATTGCATACTGATTTTTATCTCAGTTGTCAACGTGCAAATTCAATTTTCTTGCAGCTATTGCTTCACCTAAATTGTTGTGACTAAATATTTTTCCATCTTAATTTGTTTCCCAATCCTCCGACGACCAAAATACCAACATGATATTCAGCAACTGCAAGGGCTGGTAAAACCATGAAAAACATTCATTTTTTGCATTATAAATATAGAGAACAGCAATTCGGTAGAACTGTTGTAACATGTTTGCCATCTAACGTGCCTAAGAAATGCAGAAAATTACTTTTTAAATTAACCCGTTGCCTTTTCTGCTTAATTTTCTTCTTCTTCAATAAATACATAAAAATAAGAGCCATTGTCTGATGTGTCCATCTGCAGTGCAGAAGCGGCTGATAATTGTCGAGAACCGAAGGCGGCGACAATAAAAGAAATGCGACTCTCTGCGTCAAGATGTGCGTTCAGTATTTTCTCTGAATGCGAATGCGGCTCGGTCTAGTGTGCGCGTACCTTTACAAGGAGAAAAAAAAAGTGGAAAAAATGCCTCTCACGAAAAACTTGTGTCCGTCGTGTTTGTACCACAGAAGGTTAATTCGAATCTTGAATTATCTGGTGCCGTATTTATTGCTAATACCTAAACTTTGTTCTGAATACAGGTCCACACCGAAACTTGGCACTTACTCAATTAAAGTGGGTTCAAACGACACTGCGTGCCATCGGGCACTGAGCCGTCATTAGCTTGTTTTACTTTTAGGCAGTGCGGATCAGTGTCGGGTTGGTGGATGTGGAGAAGCGTATAGAGAGAGTTTGGAAAGTTTAGGTTCCTAACGACCAAATATTATTTTAGTGTTCATTGCTTTAGAAAATTCTCTTTTTCTTCAAAATTATCATATGTTGGTAAAATGTAGGGATGTTCGCATAAAACAAAAATCATAGCTTTGCCAAAAGTGATGGTCGAATTTAAAGTCCGTAAAAATTGCTGCTGAGACCCAGAATTGAACAGCACCTTCCATTTCCGAATCAAACCAGATAAATCTGATCTACTGAAAAAAATATATTCAAACATATAAATGTAAATTTGTATTTTGTGATAGCAAAAATAAATGGTTGATAAAAGCAATTACTTTATTATGTTTAAGCACTTATATTTTATTATATAGAGATTCGTCTGGTAATTTAGACAAACAAATCCCGCATACTGTTCGAACTGAACGAAGCCTTACGCCAAGAAATCGGCAGCCAGCCTCGTGCAATGTTAGAGCAGGTGATGGGCAGCTTCAGTGCAAGGCTGGAAGAATTCTTGGAAAAAGACGGACATCATTTAAAGGACTTCACATCTTAACCGGATCTTAAACGGATGAAATTGGTTGTTCTGATGTTATTGTCATTTATTTACACGAACACCCTTCTTTAATCAGCAATAAAATATTTTGTATCACTTTTATTTTTTATGTTGTTTTCACTTTAAAAACGTCAGATCTTTTGCCGCACCCTGTACAATTTCAGATGTTAGTTAATGTTGCTGATCTCTATACATTGAAGAAATCTCATAAATTTTGTATCTTCCAGAGCAACGCAATTAACCAGCAATTATGTGCCAGAATTTGTCAAGTTTTGGATTTTATTTAAATAAACATGGGGAAAAATCAATACTTGAGTTTTCTTGTGATTTAGGTATGAAACCATTTATGTGTAATAAATTACTTGTTTCTAGGATTACTATATGTACAATGGAATTCTAATGTCTGTGTGTTGGTAGAATTTTCTTTTAATTTCATTAACTTACGAAGTAAAGACAGAAACAAAGTAAATTTTAATACAGCTAACCTAAGTAGGCTAAGTAAGCTCCATATATATTGAAAATCTGAGGCATGTAAAGTTATTAGGATAGAAAACGATTTCACGTTAGGGAAAGGACTTTTCTTATAATGTGGAAGTAAACTTTTATTGGTGTTCCAAATATCAGCTTTAGTGTTTTGTTGATCTTCAGTCAGTGGGTGTTGACAAAATCGCTGAAATTTGCATATGAGTATCATCTGAACTAAGAACAGTGACGAAATTGCATTTAGTATGTTTGATAAGATTGCTAATGTCTATACACAACATATATTCGAGATCTGTAACTTCAATACCACTGGAGGAATTGAGTCACAAAATCGTCCCGAATTGCTTCAAGAAAAGAGTAGGCAGTGCCACCGTTGACTCGGCTTGTCGGACACATATATAATAGAACAAACTATACATGGCGCGGAAAAATACTAAGAAGAACTACTTTCATTTTTTGTTGAATTTTCTGCACCTATCTTTCTATATTTGGAAGGAATGATTGCTGCTTAAAATGTTTTCATAGCTCACTAAAGACGCTTTGCGCATTGAAAGTTCGCTGAAATCCATTACCGATAAGCTTCGTAAAGATTAATGTACAGCGTTATATCTCACCAAACTTTGAACTTGAGATATAGCTTCAATTCCATGCTCTCTGCAAACAATGTGCGTACATCTTGGGTGTCCTGTGTCGATTACCGTAGAATTAACTGCCACTATGAGTAAATTCCAAGTATCTTCCAAAGTAAGCACAGGAACGAAATAAAATTTAACTGGGTTATTAGTGTGCTGGTCTTTATGCATAAAAAAAATATCTGCGTATAGCATCATCCAGAACAAAGCAATCAACCTGCAAATATGCACCAGCACATTTCACGTTTTGAGTTTTTATTCCATAAATACAGGTAAAATCAGAAATTTGAATATTTACATGTAACCATTACCAACAATGCCCAACCCTTTGCAAATAATTTATCTTGATTGTCGTTGTAATTAAATTCTTATTACCTTTTTTTTCTCTTACTAATTCAGTAAAATTTAGGAATTCCCAGCGTTATAAAAGCTTAGAGATTCTTCATAAGGAAGTAATATTTCAATAGGACATCTTCACCATTGCAACTGATGATTGTACTATCGACTGTTTGAAGTCCCAGAACTAGGCCTACATACCTTCCGAATTTCCACCAATAGCAGCCTCAACAAATACCCAAACCAAATTATTAGTTTATTATTGTTTGACTTTACTCCCACGTTTGGTAAAATAATTCCTCAAGATTTATGTTTCGTAATGACTATTTTTAAATCTTGATTTGAGACTGTTTCACATTTAACATTTTCTCCTCTCTTCATCAGCAACCTGACACACTTAAAATAATTTTTGCTATACATAAAAATTTTGAATCTATAAATTGAAATGTTTCTGACGTTTCTAATAGTTACATCTCTAACCTCTAAAATAGGAGACTTTATTCCACCAAAATAAATCTCTTCAAATTTGTGTTCTTTTATGTTATTTTCGGGTGAAGTGCTTCTGCCAGCTGCTTGAACAGTTCCCCGGACATCCTAAAAACCCTTAGAACTATTCTCATGCTAGAAAAAGAGCTCACCATGTTTTATTTTGACTATTACAAATATGGTCCCAAACTTTCCACTTGTTAGAAGCTTTCTCAAGAAAAGATAAGTAACAAAATATACAAATATCCGGATTTGGAAGAGGTATTAAGAAGCGCTGCCAGATTTGTCTCTGTAAATTAACTGCTATGATAAAGTAATTAGAATAGGACTCATTGGAAAACAGGTGAGAGTGTACAAGGAATATATTGGTGGTGACACTTGGAAAGATATTGGTGAAAGAATTAAGAGATATGCAAGGAAGTTAAAAGATGATCATGACCATAAGCTGGCACTCGATTTCAGGCATAAATGTGTGGAGAAATTTTCTTTCATTGATTAGAACAGTGGATGGAATATATTCACAAGGGAAATAATGAATAATTTAATAAAAGATAAGTAAATTTAAGTTATCATTCATAGAGGGCAAAATTAGGTAGGTTCAAGAAAGGGAAAAAATGTGTTTGTGTAAGAAATTGCAACCGGTGTGTGTCCTTCACTGGAATTAAATTTAACATCACAATTACGAACCACATGGCTTTTCATTCTGGAACTGACTGAAACTTTCGAGTTGATGGTAAGTCACTGGAGAGTTGAGAGAAGAAGAAGAACTCCCTATGCAACTTCACCCAACCAGGCGCTAATGACATCACTATCAACGCGCACTACAGCCACACCAACAACATCACCAAACTGTTGTCACAAAGTTGTGTTGCGCCGGTAGACGATAGATCAACATACTGATGTGATTCTAGTGGAACTGCTGCAGCTCCTAATCACCTGAAACCTATCGAAAAGAAGTCGACAGGCCATCCAACATAGTCTGGACGCCAGAAAATATCAATCAAGTAAGAGAAGCTGTGGACGCGGGCCCGCAAAGGAGCTGCTGCTTTGCGCATGTCTGATTGCTCCGTAAGACGAATATTGAGTTTTGATCTGCACTTCCACCTATACCAAATGGTTATTGTCCAGCAGTTAAAGCCTAATGACTATGGAAAGCGTAGATCATTTGTATTATAAATGATTGCTATTTTGACTGATGAAAAAGTAATG
The DNA here is from genome assembly GCA_031002005.1 of Vandiemenella viatica. NCBI lineage: Eukaryota > Metazoa > Arthropoda > Insecta > Orthoptera > Morabidae > Vandiemenella > Vandiemenella viatica. The sequence continues at coordinate 4,584 of JARYHS010005322.1, forward strand.
AGCGACGATGCACATTTCCATCTGGATGGTTATGTAAACAAACAGAACTTACGTCATTGGTCGGTTACAAATCCAAAACAACTGCATGAACTTCCTCTGTTAAGATTACCGTGTAGTGTGGTATAAAGAAAAGTTGTCATTGGGCCATACTTCTTTGAAGAGGGTGGACGAACTGTTACGATCAATTCGCAATTTCATCTATTGATATTGAAAAACTTTCTGATCCCTGAACTTACGAGAAATCATTTAGTGCACAGGATGATGTGGTTCCAGCGGGATGGGGAAACTACCCACACAGCCAATGATGTTATGGGCGTTTTGAAAAGCAGGTCTCGTGGCCGAGTGATCTCGCGTTTTGGGGACATTGAATGGCCAGCTCCCTCCCCAGACCTTAGCATTTGTGAATTTTCCTTGTGGGGGCTCCTTAAAGTGAGAGTTTAAATAAACTGTTCCCTCACACTGGACGAACTGAAAGAAGCCTACACCTAGAAATCGCCAGCCTGACTCGTGCAATCTTAGAGCAGGTGTTCGTCAGCTTCAGTGCAAGGCTGGAAGAATTTTCGGCGAAAGACGGACATCATTTAAAGGATGTTGCCTCCAAATCTAAAACGGATGAAATTGGTTGTTCTGATGTTATTGTCATTGATTTACACGAACACCCTTCTTTAATCAGCAATAAAATATTTTGTATCACTTTTATTTTTCATGTTGTTTTCACCTTAAAACCGTCAGATATTTTGCCGCACCCTGTACAATTTCAGATGTTAGTTAATGTTGCTGATCTCTATATATTGAAGAAATCTCATACATTTAGCATCTTCCAGAGCAACGCAATTAACTCCCAATTATGTTCCAGAATTTCTCATGTTTTGGATTTTATTTAAATAAACATGGGGAAAAATCAATACTATGGTTTTCTTGTGGTTTAGGTATGAAACCATTTATGTGTAATAAATTACTTGTTTCTAGGATTACTATATGTCCAGTGGAATTCTAATGTCTGTGTGTTGGTAGAATTTTCTTTTAATTTCATTAACTTACTAAGTAAAGACAGAAACAAAGTAAATTTTAATACAGTTAACGTAGCTAAGTAAGCTCCGTATATATTGAAAATCTGGGTCATGTAAAGTTATTAGGATAGAAAGCATTTTCACGTTAGGGAAAGGTAAGGGGTAGATATATAAAAGTTTATGAGTTTCAGACTTTTCTTATAGTATGGAAGTAAACTTTTATCTGTGTCCCAAATGTCAGCTTTCTAGGACAACGGAAAGTGCTTTAATGTTTTGCTGATCTTCATTCAGTGGGTGTTGTCAAAATCACTGAAATTTGCGTATGAATATCATCTGAACTAATAACAGTGACGAAATTGCATTTAGTATGTTTGCTAAGATTGCTAATGTCTATACACAACAGATATTCGAGATCTTTAGCGTCAATACCACTGAAGGAATTGAGTCACAAAAGCGGCCCGAATCGCTTCAAGAAAAGAGTAGGCAGTGCCACCGTTGACTCGGCTTGTTGGATACAGATTTTTTTTTTTTTTTTGTAACAGTTTAACGTCCCTTTTTAACAACGTGGTCTTTAGAGACGGGAAAGGATGGGGGCAAGGAATGGGAAGGAATACGGCCATGGCCTTTTTGAAGTAAGCATCCCGGCATTCACCTGGAGTGATTTGGGGAAACCATGGAAAACCCAAATCTGGATGCCCGGACGGGGATTCGAACCGCCGTCCTCCCGAATGCGAGGCCAGAACGCTATCCGTTACACCACCATGCTCGGTGATACAGATACAATAGAACAAACTATACATGGCGCGGAAAAATACTAAGAAGAACTACATTCATTTTTTTGAATTTTCTGCACCAATCTTTCTGGTATTTGGAAGGAATGATTGCTGCTTAAAATGTTTTCATAGCTCACGGACGACGCTTTGCGCATTGAAAGTTCGCTGAAAACCATTTCCGATAAGCTTCGTAAAGATTATTGTAGAGCGTTATTTCCCACCAAACTTTGAACTTGAGATATAGCTTCAATTCCACGCTCTCTGCAAACAATGTGCGTACATCTTGGGTGTCCTGTCTCGATTACCGTAGAATTAACTGCCACTATGAGTAAATTCCAAGTATCTTCCAAAGTAAGCACAGGAACGAAATAAAATTTAACTTGGTTATTAGTTTTCTGGTCTTTATAGCATTAAACAAATATGTGCGTATAGCATCATCCAGAACAAAACAATTAACCTGCAAATATGCACCAGCACATGTCACGTTTTGAGTTTTTATTCCATAAATACAGGTAAAATCAGAAATTTGAATATTTACATGTATCCATTACCAACAATGGCCAACTCTTTACAAAATAATTGAAATGCTCTGTAGCCTATCAATACAGATTGGCGTTGGCTTAGCTACCACCACAAGTTACTTTCAAACTAAGAATAGGAAAAAAGTAAAATTTAAATCGTTAGTTAATCTTGTTAATCTCTATACATTATAAATCTCAGGCATATTGCTTCATCGAAAACCAAAGCAACTGAACTGGAAATATGTGCCAGAATTTTTCATATTTGGGATTGTAATGTAATAAACACGGGTAAAATAATGAATATTAGACTTTACTTATAATCTAGGGATGAAATCATATTTATCGTCCAAATTACTTGATTCTAGGATTTTGTCAGGATATCATGGTCAAAAAAGAAAATTGAATTTCATTCATTTCTAAAGTAAGGAAAGAGATGAACTAAAATTCAACACATTACTTAAACTTGGTAAGCTCTGTCTACATTGAAAATGTGAGACATCTAAACTTATTAGGGTAGAAAGCGATTTCTCATTAGGTGTAGGTAATGGATAGGTATATGGAAATTTATGAATTTCAGACTTTTCTTATAATTTGGGGATACATTTTTATCTGTGTTCCAAATTTCAACTTCTACAGGACGTACCTTAGAGCACTGACGATCAGTGAGTGAGTGAGTGAGTGAGTGACAAAATTGCTAAAAGTTCCATATGAATAACTAAGAACAGTGATGAAACATAATTTAGTATGTTTGTTAAGGTGGGCAGTCGCATAGCTCAGGCGGTAGAGCGGCACACTGCGGCCCAGACGAAGCAAAGGAATTATCCTAGAAGCTGAACGTGCGGAGCGGCTCCCCATGCCCACTCAGCTTGATATCCAATGAGTACCGTGAAGGAAACCCCGCGGGAAAGTACAGGACGGCCGGAGCGTTGCGCTGACCCCGTCACATCCATTTTAGTGCAGATGGTTGTACAGGGAGATCGGAGCTCTACCTTGTGAATCCTACGGGATGCGGCAGGAGCCCTCGGGACCCCGTGACCTTTTTTATGATGGTTAAGATTGTTGATATCTATGCATAACATAAATTTGAGACATATACCGTCAATACGCGAAGAAATTGAGGTACAAAAATAGGCCGAATTGCTTCGAGAAAGTGGTATTTTGCGTACAGATTGATGTTCCAGTCAGACTGCTACTCAGTGCATTTTAGTGCAGGGAGTTATAACGCAGTCGTTTTATTTGCACACGCGTTTCCACATTGACTGAAATACAGAATGAATTTAACCCTTTGACTGCTGTTGACGTGTATACACGTCATGCTGCCTGCTGGCCCCGAGTGCTAATTACGAGTTTAGTCGCAGCCAACGGTTTTCCCCTGAGTGCTGTTGACGAGTTAAGCCGCACCCGCCTGCCGCTACCTCAGTGCTGATGACGAATATAGACGCACCGCCACCTGAGTCGTACAGCGGACTTCCCGCCCCATTTCTCATTAGCCTTTCCCAGTTCTGGTCGCTAGCTTATCGTCCGAATGTTTGTCTGTTGAGAGCCTAGGCTTCGCTCTGCAGTTTACAATTCAACGGAATTACATCAGTCTTCTTTGTGTCCTGTATTTTATAAAGAAAATGGCAATACTTGGTGGGTGCATTGAGGAAGAAATCATGGAAAATCTTACGAGGAGCGATACCGAGGATGAACTAATTGATTTTGATGGAAGTGATAGCTTTTCCACAGAATCGGTAATCTGTAGTCATAAGCCATAGCCTACTCATGAGCAGGGGTGACAATGCAGTCTCATGTTTCAAGGGAGAGATGTTAGTTCTTCTGAATCTGAAGAATCAGAAAGTGATAGTGAAACGCCTACGAAGAAATTACGTCTTAGTGATAAATCTGACTGGAAAGAAAATGATTTTCGTCCAGTTAGTAACGCATTTGATGATACACTATCCGGACATGTGTGTCAAACATGGAATGTGCCAAGTATTCTGTCAGTTTTCATGTCAGCTGATGAAAAGAATCGGTTTTATATAACCACTATGGATAATACTCTAGAATCAGGGCGTTCTCGACTACTCGAATATCAAAGTGGAAAGATACTGAATATGATGAAATGTATTGTGTCATAACTATTTGTCTTCTGATGCGTCGCGTGAAAAAAATTGAAAATTAGCTAATATTGGACCAGAGATGTTCTTCTAAATACCGCAATTCTTTGTGAACCTATGTCCAGATACCGCTTATTGTTACTCTGGTGAGGTTTTGTGAGATTTCGCCGGAACCCCCCCCCCCATTTCAACTGTCATATTTAATGGCCAGACAATGCACAGCTTTGAAATGTTGAAAAATATGTTGAGTACTTACAAGTAACAAATTTCATCAAAGAAACCAAATTACGAATAATCGGGTAATTACAAAGCACAGCAAATATTCAGTCAACATCGAGATATTTTGGGAATCTACATCTACAAAAATATTCCGCAAGCCAAATTTCGGTGTTTGGGGGAGGCTGCTTGTGCAATTATCATTTTAATGTGTCTTTTCATATTAGTGAATAGCACGAGGAAAAATAGAACGCCTTTAACTCTCTGTATGAGTTCGAATATCTCTAATTTTACAGTCGTGGTCTGAACGCGGTATGTAAGTGTGGATGTAAAAAATTTCTAGCATCATATTCGAATCTACACTCTTTAAATTTCGACAGTAACACTCTAATACAGTAAGGAACCTATAGAAAATTGCAGTTGTTATAAACGGGTTTGGAAGAAAGAACAGTAAACTATTGAGGTAAATTTAAGAATCACGATGCTTTCTACAAAAGCTGCAAAAATCGAGTAAAATCTACAAGCAAGTTATAATTTTTAGTGATGAAAAGTAGGGTTAGTGATTGTATGATTCTACAGTAACTTATTTGCGGAGAAACAATGAAGTGAGAGTATTTATTGTGTATCAGCCATGAGAGGTAACGCCAGGAATATTCAGCACTGGGCGTGTGAGACAGCACAGGCCGCTCCGTCCCCAGGAATAATCACTTAGCACAGGTAGCCGGCCTCAGCGCGGCAGGTAGACGATCCGCCGTCAGCAGTCAAAGGGTTAATGGTATGAGGCGACATATTGTACATAATGTAAGATGTAAGTTGGCGAACAGTTATATTTTATATTGTATGAGCGCTAGTTTGAAGAATATAATCTTAGAATTTCAGACGGGGACACGACAGCAGTCAGTGTACACCGCTGATGTTGCTATCAGATCGTAAAGCTACCTGGACCAAAATGATGTCTAGAACTGCCATTTGTCACGCAGATTCTGAATTCCACCAATAAAGTTGTAGTAACGAAACTGTGGTCGCGTAGGTCGAAGCTACCTTTTCTGGTACTATGAATGTTAGTTGATAGAATTAGTTTTTAGTGATTGGAGACTTAAACATAACATTTTGATAAATAAAAAAATTTGTAATATAGTTTTTGAAGTAGAATTCGCCTGCTGAAACGAATTGACACAAGAATAAGAAGCATAAACTTGTCGTTAATATGTTGGTCAGTGACGCTAAATGTGAAACTGTTTCTTCGTATCAGTGACGGTATGGGGGATGATTGTTTTTGCTTACTGCTATACGTGACGTAGTGGTCATTAGAAGCGGTGAAGAACTAAAATCGTACAGCGCGAATAAATTTGGCGATGACCTTTTAAAGGAAGTATCCCGGCATTCACTAAGAGATGGCAATACCCGATATCAACAGGAAAATATAATCACTTACCAATTTCGATTGGAGGTGTGCAAATATAAAAAAAAGTTTCAACTACAATTTGTGTCCGCTTAAAAACGAGAAATTGAACGTAAAAATTAAATTCATGAAGACGGAAAGCATTTGATGATTCACTTTACTCTGTCGCTTATTCAGACGTCACATCGTCCATACTGAGATCTTATAATATCTATACAATCTTCCATTGATATTATTAATAGGGAAAGGAAGGAGCGTCAAATAGGAACATAGGATTTGCTAGAAAAGAAAAGGTTAGATGGAGTATAATTATCTCCAGTTTTTTTCAGGTTGTTCTAATCAGGACTATATGTAACAAAACTCTTTAACCCTTTAACTGCTACGGTTCGCCCGGCCGAGCTCTCGCTGAGTGCGGCTTTGTTTACGCCTAAGCTGTTTACCTGCCCTGGAATGCCGCGTTAGACCGGACCGCTGTGTACTGAATATGTCTGGAGCGTTGTGTGTGGCGTTCTTCTGCTTTCGCTCTGCGATTTGAAACCGCAGATACAAAATAAATACAGTTAATATAACATCTAAAGTTTTTCAGTTTAAAGCTCCTCTAAAAGTGAATGTCTGCGTAATCAAACATGCCGGTACTTCATATACTAAATAGATATTACAGCAACTGAAATGTTTTTAGTTTGTGAGCATAGTAATTTATCTGGAGAGAACCTTTCCGAATACCTTTCACAAACTCTGCACAAAATTTTCAGCCTTCTTTTTGACCCAGGTTAATGTATTTTTAATTTTTAATATTTTTTTTATTTTTTTTTTATTTTTTTTTATTTTTTTTTATTTTTTTTATTTTTTTTTTGTATTTCGTTTAGTTTTAGAGGCGTATAAATGTAATATAATTATTACTCTGCAGTTAACCATGGTTAGTAATTCTTTTTGTGTGATAAGCCTTGAAAAATGGTACAACACACAGTGATACATTATATGTTCTGCATTGGTTTCTCGACGCACTTTCTGTATCGAACATACAGCGCATTTACGCATTGGCGTGCTCTTCTTTGAATTTGCAATATGAATAAAATTTGGAAAAAAGGTCTCAAAAAGTTGCGAGGGCGATTTCTAGGGGGGGGGGGGGTGGCGTCTAACAACCTGATCTTAAAAGACGGGGGTGGGGGTGTCAGGAAATCCTGAAAAATACCTTACGAAATTTAAATTTATGAATGCAACAGACGAAACTCTGCAACTGGCATTTTTCGTCCGGTTACTACTCGGTGAAGAGCGTGAGCATTTAAAATGCAGTGTTCGAGAATGTGGAAAAAGAACTTTTTAAACCACTTCATAGTGAAAATATAGTGTGAATTGATTCTCGCGTATCTGTTGGTCTCATCAGCAATAGATATCATATAATATTCCGTTAGAAATATCAGGAAAAATGACAAACTGCTGGAATGTTAACGTAATCCACACTTGTGTCCTGCAGCTTAATCGACAAGCACATGCTGTCAAACGCGTCACTAAAGCATTCTCTTTTTCCACACATTTCGCTCGCACGATCTGTAGCTTCAAACTCTTAAAAATGGTCATTTTCCACTAGCTGATGTACACGGCTTAGGAAAATTACATCGAGATCCTCTCGAAGGGTTATCACTGTCATCCATATCAAAGTGATCATATTCACTGTCGCTTCTAGTAAGAATCTCCAGGATTTCTTCCGCGGTACAAACACGACGGTGTATTCGGGAGGACGATGGTTCGAATCCCCGTCCAGGCATCCAGATTTGGGTTTTCCATGGTTTCCCCAAATAACTCCAGGTGAATGCCGGGATGCTTCCTTCATAAGGCCATAGCCGAATTCCTTCCCATTTCTTGCCTCCCATTCTTTACCATCTCTAAAGACCTCGCTGTTAAGAGACGTTAAGCAGTTAAAAAAAATAATGACTGTATGCCATTTTGTCAGTGAAAACTAAAAGGAAAAGAGCAACACAAATTAGATCGCAGCTGCCAATGCTCAAGGGCCGAATGAGGAAAACAACTAACCACCCTGGGTGGAAATATGGCTTCATAGCCAGATCGCTAAGAGGCTAGCGTGTTAACGCGCGCAGAGCACAGACAGGGCGGCGAGGCGGCGCGTGTATACACGTCTGGAGCACAGACAGAGCGGCAAGGCGGCGCGTGTATACACGTCTGGAGCACAGACAGGGCGGCGAGGCGGCGCGTGTATACACGTCTGGAGCACTGACAGGGCGGCGAGGTGGCGCGTGTATACACGTCTGGAGCACAGACAGAGCGGCAAGGCGGCGCGTGTATACACGTCTGGAGCACAGACAGAGCGACGAGGCGGCGCGTGTATACACGTCTGGAGCACAGACAGAGCGGCAAGGCGGCGCGTGTATACACGTCTGGAGCACAGACAGAGCGACGAGGCGGCGCGTGTATACACGTCTGGAGCACAGACAGAGCGACGAGGCGGCGCGTGTATACACGTCTGGAGCACAGACAGGGCGGCGAGGCGGCGCGTGTATACATGTCTGGAGCACAGACACAGCGGCAAGGCGGCGCGTGTATACACGTCTGGAGCACAGACAGGGCGGCGAGGCGGCGGTGTATACACGTCTGGAGCACCTGGGCGCAGTAGTAGCCACGCGCGTTAACACGTCTACAGCAGTCAAAGGGTTAAGAGAGCAACACGTCATCAGAAAGGACATTTCATGTCTGCCGATGAGAAATATTGTAATACATTTCACGGCACAACGATAAAATCGTAAGAATCACTTTAAAAAATGTCTTGGTTCTAAAGCAGCATTATTAAAAAGACTTAAAATTTTCTGTGAAAGATGAAATGTTATCAACCGTCACACGAAGGATTAAATTCCTTGGCATTCAACTCTCCCTCTCCTCGAGACAGATCCTAACCTACAAACTGTCGGTAAATCGGAAATTAATCGCTCTAAACATGAAATTACTAATGGAAAATTTGATTAATAAACATACATAATGAAATACTCTACACTATATCACAGCGTGACGGAGCTGCTGACTGCTGCGAACTGTCCGAGTTTTCATATTTTTCCGACAGCACAGACTTCTCTCGTCAAAACTCTTAGGACAATTGGACCTCTCAGCGCTTCTATCCAACAAAATTTAGTGCGGAATATGTCATGCCACATATACTGCTTTTTTCTGATGCAAAGAATACTTTGATCAACGAATACTTTCTAGAAGGGGATTGAAATTTAAAGCATAACTACACTAATTTCTGTAACCAATTTGAAATAATTTATTATTTTCAGTGGAATGGCGTCATCTTTTTCATCAGCTTATGGATATGCTGAGAACAAAACATTTTGTATTGTGACCGTTTTCTGGCATATAGAGCTAAAAAATTCGTTCTCCGCCATTTTTGAAAACTCTGTTCAATTTGTAGAAGCTAACGTCTGACTTTATTTCGTCAGCAGACTACCTGCTTCAAACATTTAACAAGGCTTTTTGTTCATACAAAATTTAATTGTGTGTTGTTGCACAACTGGTGGCACTTCCACTCTGACCGAGTCGGTCGCAGACTCGCTGCTGGTATTAGCTTAGGGTGAAAAACATACCGAGCAGATTGCGGTGAAGGGGAAGATCGCGGTCGATGGATAAAAACATGCCGCGCAACTCGTGGTGAAAATGGAGGTAGATGTGGAGTTATAACTGCTAGCGTATATCAGTGTTTTGAAAACCCTTGTAGGTGCAACAAGTAAATTATTTACATTTTGTGTTTAACGTGGGTATCATTTACTTTAATTAACCTGCAACGATCCATTTAAGTGATAATAATTTGAATGATGGTGGTCTGTCAGTAGCCACAATGTGGTGGTTACTTTCTACGGCTAGTAACTGAGAGTTTAGATAACGCCAAATAAATGAACAGAGGCAAACACATGGTAAATGGCACAATTTAAATCAGGATCTGAAAAATTATCCAGACTGACACCATAAACATTTCAATGTATTTACAGTACCGGACAAACTGGAGAAGTCAAATATTTATAACAGTTTTTACATCAATCCAATAGATGCTAAGGAAAAACTTGTCGTCACTGTAAATTAATGATAATTATTGAAATAAATAACTTTATCATTTAGCAAAGCATTTTCAAATAAATTTTAGAATATTTCAATCCAAAATCAGAATTTCCATTCAAAAATCAGAATTTTCTATTTTAAATTTATTAAATATTTTCTTTTAAATAATAAACATGAGAAATAATTTTTTACCTTCTTTAAATTTATAATGATGGTCTATTTGATGTTCTATTTGGTCGGTATATGATGTGTAATATTAATAATAATCAATTAAGTCACTAACAATGGATAATTATTTCAATTACTGTATAAAATTTGTTGCAAATTATCTACCACTGACTGCTTTTCAACATTAACTTCTCCATAGTTGTTTAATTTTTAAAAATCGTACTTATTATTTCATACAATAATGTTTTTAAAATTGAAGGTAGCCTTGTAAATGTCAGTACATTGATAATTTATATCTGCAGTTGTGTAAAATGAAATGACATCCATTAAATAAATCAATATTTAAAACAAGAGAAAATTAAACAACACCACTCTGTACAATCTGAATGCCGAACTTGCGTAATAAAGTGTAAAAGCTTGACTGCATGACCTTGACATAGCTGAGCCAATCAGAGCCTAGCAGATCTCCAGCAGCGCGGTAGGCAGCGAGGTGAAACAAAATACTTTGTTCTCTCATCGAGGATAGCGGCGAGGGTGGCGTCGCGCTCTACCGCCTCGGCTTGCACTGACTCATTACAAACAATGCTTATGTTTCACATGGATGAAACATCTACCGTGACCTTCACCCTGACCGCGAGCTGCTAGGCATGTTTTCACCCTTAGTGTATACTCGCCGGCACCATGCAGCGTACCAAATTGATCACATCGCTGAATTAAAATCTGAACGACTCTCGTTCTAGAAAAATGAAACGACAGACAGTCTGTTGAGTTGTGTGTGAGATGCGTGTGTGTTGTGTATGAGAGAAGTTGAGGCCAGGTCAGGACTACTGCGGTGCTCGGTCTGCGCACCACGAATTCTCCAAACACTGCACCCTGAAAATTTCATCTGGTCAACAAGTAAGCTTCACAGTATCTCGGCGGCCTCGTTGTTGTGTTTATTATATAGCCAGTTATATATAGTGATAGAGCGGAAAGGAAAATCAAAAATTGAGAACTGCGCAATTTTGTGCTTTAAAATGAGCACTGGTGCGACAGGACAGGCGGTAACAACGTCAGACTGGCAGAGACTGTGAGTGCGCAGGATGGAACAGCGACAGTGCTGGAAACTGTTAACAACAAAGCTGCAAACCAGTTACTTACACCAATTTATGGAACTCTGGGAAGCATCCGATTGAAAACAATTTAGTTGGAGATATCATCAATCTATATTGCCTATATCTATGTATATATTTTTCTAGTTTCAGGTTGGCAGCGCTGATGTAAGCAAAACATTAACTTTCAAGTGATGGTTCCACAGTGTCTACACCCTGATTTTAATCCCTTTAACGTATGCAATGCGTTTTTCTTCTAACTCTATATAACGTCTTCTCCATCCGATTTTTCTTCCACCGTATCCATGTCCCATATGTAGTAACATTAGAAACTCCTCTTTTTCTCGTGTGTCTGGCCAGCTCTCTCTGCTCTGGTTATTCATCTCTGTAACTTATTCCCGAGTCCATATTTGTGACTGGACGCTGGTTGTAACCCCAATAGCTTGTATACATACCCAGCTGGACTCATGTGTGCCCACCATTTGCTTTTCCCAGCTCTGACAGTCATAAGTACAGTTTTGGAACTATTTACACAGATACCATCCTTGATTTACGGAACGCTCTCACCTTGCATTCTAAAGGACACGATTTCGAATCCCCATCCGTCATCTGCATTTGGTTTTCCTCAGATCACTCAAGGCGTTTGCAGTGGTGATTTCTTCAAAAGGTCATGGCCGAATTCCTTACAGTTCGTTGCCACCTCTCCTTTCCCATCTCTAATTACGTCGACGTCGAAGAAGCGAAAAGCCATAAGCAGAAAATCTTCTGGTTTTTAATGTGAAGGCCGCATTCCACTCTAACCACAACCATGAGGAAAAAAACAAAGTTCCAATTGCACACCTCTAGCATACAGATCCTTGTGGCTTTGGTGAAATTTTTCTTCGGGTCCAGGCCCCATTCCAATTTAGTCAGATCACTTTTGAGACATGATATCTCGAGAACAATGCGAGGTATTGAAATATATATTTTTCTCACTTGCGATTTGTCTCATCGAAATACAGAAAAATCTATTCTTCTTAACGGGCGCTATGTTTATCTAGAATTCCTGAACTACAGCTGTGTGAATACTGGTCACTAATTAAGGATTTTGATGTAAGTACTTGCGGTAACTGATTCTTTCCCGGCACACTAACTCCTTTCAGACAGAACAGAAATTATTAACCTTTCGAGACAAACACAGGTCTAGCTCGTATCTCATCCACATGAGATCAAGCGATCATGATGTTTGTTTGATCCTTTTGCTGCATTAATACAATAGCGAGATCGTCTGTGTTCGAGTTTAGTACTTCTATTAATACTTCTAACTTCATTTAAACTCAACACGAATTCTTCAAATATTTATAGGGAATCCTCCTAGACGTTCGAATCATTAGAGGCGGGAAAGGAACGGGAAGGGCTTAGGGCATGGCTTTATGAAGGATTCATCCCGGCATTCGCCTGGAGTGATTTGGGAAAACCATGAAAAAAACAGAAATCTCGATGCCCAGACAGGTATTTGAAGCCGCGTCACCCGAATGCCAAGCCAGTGCCTTATCGCTTACCCACCACGCTCGGCGATTGCCCATATATTTATAAAACTTGACTTAACTTAGTCCATATCCAGACGTTTGTGAGTGGTCAGGTAACTCAGTGGTTAAAGCGCTACTCCACTTCCGTGGTCAAATGCCGGCAGGTGTAGGAATTTTGAGAGTTGTGTTTGATCAGATGAGCTATGCCAGGACGCTCCATGGTTCGGATTCCACGTTAAACTGTAGGTCCCTGAGGAAAGGAACTGGCCGTCCTGCCTCTGACACAATGGCTTACTATGCCTCCTTCTGGAGATAACGATAATTTATAAAATAGGTATAAAAATAATTGTTACTACTTCTCCTTTTTCATCAATTTATCATTTCGTCGAAGGAGTTATCATTGGAAATTGGAGATAAAAAAAGAAACAGAGTGTCCTTAAATTTAATTAAAAATGAGTTGATAATTTATTCATAAATCTAGATTTAGAAACGTAGCTAACAGTTATTATAGTTTGAAAAAAAAATAGTAGTTAGTTCAGTAAGCAAAAAATATATATATTTATATATATATATTTATTTATATATATATTTATATATATATATATATATATATATATATTTTAAGGCAATAAATACCTAAATTTAAAAATACTTAAAAAAAAACTTATGAAGCCCTACTTTATTTTCCTCTTCCATACAGAAATTATTTCATATTTTTTCGACTAAGTTAGAAGCGGGAACTATTCCAGTACCCTGACCACTCCACAAACACTGTGGAATGCTCTCACCTAGTAACATTATGTGAGACTTTATGGTTAAACATTGTTAATAGTTTCCCATATTAGCCTTTAATGATCGACTGTTTTTTCGGTGTCTACTTACGATTTATTATGAAAAGCAAATATTTCTGAGATAAATTCGCTGTATTAGATCTTGTTTTATGGCGTATCTTGTTTACTCCGTTACACGGATAGAAATCTGCGTCAGCACAGAAAGCTTTAGCAACGTTGAAAATCAAACCACTCAGTAAACAACATATTAATTCGCTTTTATTTCTTAGTAAACAACATTTTTACTATAAGTGACCGAGAAGATGTTAGTTATTTTATGTGTAGTAAAACAGCATTTGTTAACTAGTGTTCCTGTCTATATTGACCTCCTGCTTTCTGTCACATGGGACAGAATAGCTTACAGGCTCAAAATTTCCTGCTTTGTTTACTTTCTGAGTCTGTTTCAAAAAAGCTTTTAAGCATGGTGGGTGAGTGGTTAACGCTCTGGTCCCCGCATTAGGGAAGACGCCGGTTAAAATCCCCGTCCAGGCATCCCGATTTGGGATATCCATGGTTGACCCAAATCAGTCCAGATGAGTGCCGGGATGCATCCTCCAAAGGCCATGGCCGAATTCCTTCCAGTTCCTTATCTTTCTGGCCTCTAATGACCACGACGTCGACGAGGCATAAAACAATAAGTAAAATAAACAAAGCTTTTATGTGAGTAACTAGAAATTTATAGCTAATGGCGATCGTAATAAATGCTGCAAATAGTTACTTCTGAAATGCTACCAACACAAGAAAATGTTATGATTATATTACTAACAGAGTTACCGGCGATACCCAGCGTAGTTGGTATAGATTTACTGTGTACAAAGTTTTATAAAATTCGCGCCAACCATTTTCGGAATTAAAGCAAACCTAGGTTCACCCGTCTCATACCAACAAATTCATTTTCATGACATTATTTTCGTTCGTCCCAAAAGATTTATGTGTAACAAGCTTCATTAATTTGATAGTAGATAATATCTGTGCTAAACTAAACGTTGATTTAGACACCAGTTCCAAGAATGGGATAGGTTGGATACTTTGATAAGGAATGTCAATTTTCAGCCTACATTTGAGACACATTATTACATACCACAAAAATAAAAAATGTATCTGGTAACCCGCAGAAAAAAAACAGATTTTGGCAATATCACGATATCCGAGTTGCTGAAATTTGATGATTTCAGTGGTTGATTCTCACAAATCACGATGAGACAAATGTAAAGTAAATAATATATATAAAGATTTTTGATATCTCGCTTAGTTCTTGAAATACTGAATGTTTTAAAATCATTTATAGGAATAGTTCCTTGTACTTTTGGTAACGCTTTTCTTCTGGTCCAGGCCGTATTGCAACCTGACCGCTACAACTAAGAAGAAAATAAACAACTATTGTGCATGTTAATCGTGTAATTCCTAGTGCAAATTTTTTTCTGGTTCAGACAGAATGTCATCCTAACGCCTCTACTTGGAGATAGAGGGGAGAGTGGGGGAAATACACGCACCTAAGAAAAAATCGATTAAAATTGTTCATTATATCATTATATATGTACCAAAACAAATGTACACCTTACTATGGTCATTTCTCGATATATTCCAAATGATGGAATATAATTATGAACATTACCTTAATTTTTATGATTAAAATAAATAAAGTACAAATGCGTGGTATTCCCCACCCCGTAGGTTAATGAGACGCATGATATGGGGTAATAACATCCATTACAAACATGGCATAAAAATGGAAAATACATGCTATTTTTATTTTCTGTTAGTTTATTTTATTAATTACATGTACTAAAAAGTACATTATTGAAGAAAATAATGATGTTTTGTAAACTTTTGTTTTATAGGCATGAAAAGAGTGCATTTTCTTGTATAGCAAACATCACACTTGTAATATTTTGAAATGTCAAGCAATTACATTCTTCATGGCTCTACCTAATACCCAAAACACATCGGTACCCTAGTCCTCCATCTTTCCCTTGGTAATTGGTATTTTTCATTTTCATTCTTGTACGCAGAGTAGCTTCGACAATCCCATACTTCTCTTATTTTTCTTCGTGATTGTGGCATCATGACCCTTATGAAGCTCCTCTTTGGTCCATTTTACTTTCTGGGTTTTCTTTTATAATATATAGTAATTTGAAGTATAAAAAAAATCGTTGGAATTGAAAATATAACCAACTAGTTTTATTATGAAGGGGGAATACCACGCACTTGAAGAGCCGCGTGCCAATACCCCAAAGTGAGTTCGAGGACTAAACTAAGCACAACTCGGGTCTTAGTTCAAATTCCTCGACAGATCTACAACTAAATGAAAGGTTACATGTAGGGCTAGAAGTTGATATGCAAAAAATTGCATTAAAGCGACTTATGGTAGCACTTACCTTGCAAAATATAGCTGACAAAAGTTACATCAAACATATTGAAAATAAACCTCACTTTACTACCGCCACTGTAGTTGTTACGACTGCCAGAAGTGTTTAGCACCAACTGGGCAAAGCCCGCGCAATTCAAAATTCGTAATTCAGCCTGCGTGTGATTACCCGCATGCCTGTATTTCCCCCGTTCTCCCCTAATGTCTCGTGTACTAAGAGAGGTGTCAAAAAAAAAAAAAAAAATTCTTTACTTGTGATTTGTCTCATCGAGTTACATAAGAATTTCTCATCTATGGCATTGGTGAATTTTTTTCTGCACCTAGCAATATGTCAACATAACCACCACAATTTTGGGTTACGATATCTGTAGAATTAAGAGAGGTATAAAAAAATTTATTCTTTACTTTTGATTTGTCTCGTCGAGATAGCTATATACGAATTCGACCATAAATTTTATCAAATATTAGTGACTTGGATATCGTAGAATCCCTCAGATTTTGAATGAATTTTTGGAATTTGAAAGCTTGTGGTCGAAGTTAAAATTTAAGGTACTATATTATTAATTACCTGAAAATTTCTGTATCGATTTTGACTGAGTTTTAACAGTATCAACATTACGTTCGTCTCAGTAAATTTTCTCATCCGCATCTGTAGCTGAAAAGTTTACTACATCTAGCGAGACATTAAAGAAAAGTTATCTTTTATTTGTCTCATGGAGTTATAAATTGCGACACCATGGTTAAGAAACATCATTAGCCCCTACTATAGTACTAAACAACGTTAGATTATGTCAGAAACTCAAATTTGATTCAATTGCGAAGTGTATGAATGTACTTTTTGCTCGAAACGCCAGATATTTCAACTCCGCGTATTCAACCTTTTATAAAAATATCAAAAGTCAATCCAGAATAACACTAATGCTGATGACCAGAGACATTGTAGTTGTACTGTCAGAGATCGATGGCGAAAGAAAATCTCTGTCGTTTCTTCGTTATTACTTTCAGTAAGGCCATCTGTGGTGTTTAAAAACTAAATCTCCTCAGTTACAGGAAATAATATTTCTAGTATTGTTGAGCGTGGAGTTTGCAACATATGTATTCCTATTAAATACTATTGATGCTTTCATTATAGGTTATCGTCAGAAACATTGTAGTTGCGTGCTATGTGCGAAGTATGTCTTTGATATTCATCACCACATATTAAGAATTTTATTTAATACTGCAGCATTATGTAACGTAGAATCAGAAGACATACAAACAACTGAATTGAGATTCTAAGCTTTAAAACGGTGAAAACGCCATCGAAATCGGCTGAGTAGTTTCTGAGTTTTTATATCACAAGTTAATCCTTTTTTCGTTTTATGGATATAGATAGAACACTTTTTTTTATATATGTATTAATACTGTTATGTTGAAACTGCTGTCACTTGACTATGCGTTGCATCCTGGTGGACGCTCAGCTGCTGTATGCATTATATTACATTAGGAGTTTAACGATTGTACACGAGTGGCAACGCGGCGTTACAGAGTCGCTACCCAGTCTGAAAACGCGTAATAAGGGAGCGAGCGACATTTAAAGACACTCGCGCCAGCTTTTCCATGGGCGCGTTTATTTTATTTGTAGCAGACACTATTTTCACGGCAGATGGTAAGACTGACTGCCACACATTATTTGCAGTTGGCACTTGAGTTCTTGTTTCTAATAGCTGAAAATTTTTCGGTAATAACCTTTGAAATTTTCTACATTTCAGTGATTATGAACTGTTATAAATCAATCTTTTATTTAATGAATTATTGTTCTAGAGTGATGCTATGTTTACCCGCGAGGTAACGTTACCATTATATATTCTTCCTGCAGACTGGGAACAAAGTGTATAACGCGAGATCATTAATTTTGTCTCTATCCACTTCGATCTTGAGCGCCGGTGGTACAGCGTGAAAAAATGGTAAAGAGGAAAAGAGGTTTGGGACGAATGACTTTCAATTGTACTGAGATATGCACAAACTAAAAATATTAAAACTTTGAATCCCATAGTGATAGGTGAAGAATCTCAAGTACAACTGGAAATTTTTTAAGAAAAACTTGTAAATATACGAATGACTTACTCGCGTGAGTTTAAAAAGTAAAGAAAAGCTTAAATACCTAAATACATAATAATTGATTTATAAAATTATATTCATTATTATGGTCATTTCAGCTCATATTCGTTTCAGGAAAGTAATTGTAATGGGTAAAAAAAATACAACAGCAATAAAAATCTTCTTTGTAAAGGGAAAAGGATTCATTCAACAGGAGCCTTAAGAAAATAGTTAATTAATGGCTGAAAATTAGAGACCCTATTAATCATATTTTCTTCAGAACAGTGCACAAATGAACTGATAGACCTCCGTTATATCAAGATGAATATTTGTTTCTGTCTATAAATGAACATTATCATGATGACATCTCGACATGTTAGATAAATGACAGGATATTGTTATAGGAGAGGTAAGTGGAGATTGCTGCTAAACCAATAAAAAAGTAATGATTTATAGGTTATAGATAATTTTTATTTGAAATGTGTTGAAATCATATAGTTAATAGTAAATAAACAGCTCTTCAAACATCAGTTACTGTAGGATAGTTAATACTGTAACTATATACCACTCAATATTCAAAATACAAAACATAAACTGATAAGCATTATGACATCTGTTTCCTACTACTTGAAGAAAATGCAACTTTATTTGAAATTATGACTGTAATGAATTTAAAATATAACATTTAAAATAAAATAAGAAGTGACTCTTTTAAGTTATAAAGATAAATAGACTATCATTTTCAGTCTATTATAAAAATATATAAAAGGGGAAAAAGCTAATATTTATCAGAGTTCCAACATCAACACCATCAACATTATAGATTCCTGCCATTTGACATCTTACTATCAAATCCACTTTATAACTAATCAGAAAATTTACATATAAAGCTAATACAAAAATTACATAAATAATAATAATTATTCTTTAAAACAACTGACACTATAATAAACGTTAAAATAATACGAAATGATACAATTTTTTATTCTCTGATACCATGAAAGAACAACTGTAATAATGGACAGATTAATAATCAATAGTAACATCACTTATTACAACAGATAATACTACAAATTACCACAAAAACAATAAGATTAAAACCAAAGAAGATGACAGCCATGTTAGACAACTAATATTTCAAAGCTTAAAAATATTTAATAGAATATAAGGGGAAAGAAATTGCCCAAATAAATATAAAAACAAATGAAGGTATCGTCCGATTCCTTTAAAGACATCTGATTCACTTTTGACTATATGAAGCTGGAAAAATAAATAAGTTAAACATAACAAACTCTTAAGTGCCTTTAAGTCTGTTCTGGCCTGTGAAACGATTTTGCACCTATACAGGAACTTGTATGGGTACTGGAAAAATATTTGAATTATTTTAAAGTCACTCTCTTTCATATTTAATATAGGTAACAAGCATATTTTTCAATAAGTCCATAGTGAGAACACAATTTTCTAGGTAATTGACTTTTCACCGGTATTTCTTCAAATGTATTTTAAATAATCAAAACAAGTAAAAGATTCTCAATATACTTTACAATAAACGACATGTAAATGAATGAAATACTATATGTGGTTAAAGATACCAAGCCATAATAGGTTTGACAAAAATTCTACAAGAAATTGTCATCAAAAAAATTCTCTTACTACTATACACTGACTTTACTAACGATCGGAAGAAAATCGATGAAATCAGAAAACTGTACAATATTACAAGGTCCTGTAAGATATTTCAACCTAAACTTCACCAAGAAAGTGGGCACTACTATGAATGAATTGCCGTGATGTTTTTTTAAGATCCCAAGATCGTGTGAAAATATTCCAAATATCCTCAGAAACAATTATCATTCAATCAAATTAATTGATGCTTTCCAAAATCCCTAATTCTCATAAAACATTTTCCATAAATATCACAAGAGAACGGTGGTCTACTGAGTACTTATTTGCTGATGACATTTAAGACTTCGAAATGTTTTTAAATATTTTCTTCTGAGACATCACAAGAAAACGGGCCAGTTTGCCAAAATGAATCCATTGATGACAGTTAAGGTATGCAAATAATTATCCATAAAATATCACAAAAATTAGAATTTGACGAAAATCAATTGACTAATAGAATTTCAGATGTACAGGCACTAACTGTTCTACAGAAAAAGTAAATTGAAATTCTTATAATGAAACTGGGTAGCTATATTTAGCACTCCCAGATAATGTAAAAGACATTCCACAAACGATACATGAGTATTGATGTTAAACTAAATGAATTCGCTGATGACTTTTAAAATACCTCAACAGTGCAAATGATTTCCCACAAATATCACAAGAAAACTAACGTTTACCCAAATGAATTCCTCTTATGTTTCTTAAGGTTCCCATTGAGTGTAAATGATTTTCCACAAACTTCGCAAGAAAACTGGCGTATACCTAAATGAATCAGCTGATGACTTTTTAAGATGCCCAGACTGTGTAAATGACTTTCCACAAACGTCACAAGAAAATGGGCGATCTCCTAAATGAATCCGCTGATGGTGTTTCAGATGCATAGCTGATGTAAACAATTGACTACAAACATCACAAGCAAATGGACGTTCAGCAAAATGAATCCGCTGGTGCTTTTTAAGATTCCCAGACATTATAAATGATTTCCCACAAACGTCGCAAGAAAAACGGCGTTCACCTGAATGAAACCGTTGATGACATTTGAGACTACCATGACAATGGAAAAGATTTACCACAAATGTCACAAAAAATGGGCGTAAACCCAAATGAATTCGATAATGAATGTTTCGATGCCCAGACTGTTTAAAAGTTTTTCCACAACTGTCACAAGAAAATGGGCGCTCATCCGAATGCATTCGCTTGTGCCTTTTAAGAGCCTTAGAATGGGTAAATGATTTTACTACAAACATCGCAAGGATAATGGGCGTACACCTGAATGAATCCGCTGATGATATTTAAGACTTCGAGACTGTGTAAAAGACTTTCTACATATATCGCAAGAAAATTGGCGTTTCCCTAATTTGATATCCTCTTGTGACATTCAAGAGTAGAATCATTTGTGAATGAAATAGCACGAACATTAGAAGAACATGGGTATTGAGCCAAATTACGCCCATGGTGCCTTTTAGAATCCTCAAAAATTTTAAATGAATTTTTGCTCATTTCATTAAAAAATGTGGCATAATCTTTCTCATTAGTTTTAAGACTGCAGCGCGATATACACGATTTCTCATGTAATTCACACATTGTTGATAGTTCATCTGATTTACACCTCTTATAGCGATTTTCGTTGTTAAAGGAATTACTATGGTTACAGAAAGTGACTAGTTCTTCCTCTATTCGTTGGTTTTAAGCACAGCATAGGAAGTGCTGCCTGTAAGCGTAATTTCCTTCTTTGCAGTCACAATAACCCCTAGAAACACGAAAATCATAGATATTACTATATGGCGACACATTCTTATATTAGAGAAGTATATTTATTTACAACTCTTTGGTGTGTTTCCTGCTTTAAAGGTATTAGACTGAATACATTTATCGTATACTTCATTTTTGTAAGCAGTAGTATACTTTGAAGTGGTAGTGTGCCTTATTTTTTGCTAATGAGTATGGTGTTCCCTGAAATAAGTAGCTAAACATTTTCAAAATAAAGAATTCAAACCGTCTGGTCAAAAATATGTTTTCATAAAAAAATGAAGAGTAGCAAGTAGCATTACAGGAAAAATGATGAAACGTCTACCAACATCGTCCACACTGGAAACAAAAATAGTATATTATTAATCTAATTATCACGAATTTATAATGCTATGGATCTGGTAAAACAAAAAACTACAGAGATAAGAAACATTAATGACAGCAAACATTTTTAACTCTCTAAAAAAATAACAGAAATCAGTAAGTTCAATTCATAAGTGCTCAATAAACACACAGCAGACTTATTTAGAATAATACATCTCTCTAAACAGAGAGGTTTATTTTATTATTAAACTCAAGAATATAAATCACAAAACAAATGCAAAAATTTCACCCAGTTCCTACAGACAGTGCTTTTAGAAAAAGTAAATTACTTTAAAAAAAAATCTTAAAGATCTGCAAATAAAGACAATCAGCAACTAATTTTTTTACTGAAAGTTATTACAAAATAGAAATTTGATACAAGTACATGCAAGATAAAAATAAAGAAATAATTATCATTAACTATAAAAAAGAAATATTGCGCTGGCTTATTTTGTATCTAGATCTTATTTCAGAAATGATTGATCACAAAAATAGGTCTTGACATACTACACTGACTATCCAAAGGCATTTTGGAATGTCAGTTGTATTCTCCTAGGTTGAAATATACTCTTGACGGTAATGACATCACATTATATGAATGTAGGACTGGAATCAAGCAGCCCACATTAAGTTGGAGACCACTCAAGAAAATCAACTTAATGACAGACGTTATACATGGACATATACTATCTTCTAGAATCTTCAACTTATATCCTGAAGCCAATATTCAGTATACCTAGGAAAAAGCTGATGAAGTAAACATGATAAATGGCAAATAGATAAAAAAGATCCACTAAAGATTTGTCACTGTGATCTTCATGTACAGCTCAGAGGATCATCAGTTTCTTCCAGAAAGAATTAACACAGCTAAATATATGAGCTTGGGAACGATCTTCAAAATCAACGTGGTAAAGAGCTAAGATAGGAATGCATTGTGTAATGTAGCGACTTCGATTATGCAGTCCCTAGAGAGAAGAGATATGTTACAAGCAATTGGTATCACTAAGGCGTATATCTAAATACGCTGTAGTTCTGTGCATTATGTCCAACGACTTTTCCAATGAATGGATTTCATCCCTGAGGATCGAATCTGGTTGGACTGAAAAATATGTATCTGCTATAATTTGCTTTGATTCGAAATATATTCTCCATGAACTTATTTAACCTTCGGAATATGTGTACAGGACGGATGTTCCCAAAATTTGTAACTCACATCTCTTAGTTTTTCATTAGCAAAGGCACACCATAGTGATATGTGTATTGTTTTGGAGAAATACAAAAATTTGTATAATACTTCAAGTATTGATTCATAATATTTTTGGTGCTGTTGGTGCATAATATTCGCATTTTAATTTAAACTTTTTATGAAGATGAGTACTTGACGATTCAATTTTCATTTGAATAAACATTGTCTATTACCTATAGACAAGTGCAATAGATTTCAACTTATTTTGTAACTAATCTACTGGCTTCTACACGCTATATCTGTTGGTGCTTATTTTCCGCCTTTAGTACTTAAGTCTCGCCTCTTCCATAATAACAAATTGGACCATAAAACTGATAGGAACATCGTTAAAACGGTACAAACTTTAATGAAAAACTAATTTTCAAATTGAATGTGTTCAGCATTTTACAAGTTCCGCATCTATTACTACGTCGAGCTTTTTTGTATTTAATTCTTACAGGAATATCCACTATGTCCGATTACCTGAAACGTACATCGCCTCAGCTATGTGTTAGAGACTTAATCACCAGTCATCCAATACCATATTGTTACAAATTCTCGATGTTTATAACATTTCCAAGCAAACCACGACGAACTCTGAAGACAAGAAATTAAATGTGCTAATCTAAAGCAGAACATTAACTAAAAGATAACAACTTTGAAACACAGAGATATTAAAAAATTACTCGGCATGGTTCGTTACAGAAATCCCACATCCAAAAACCACTACCGCAGCGTCATCATAACAGTAACTGCACGAAATAATATCATCTGACGTTAAAGTGGCAGGAAAAAGTGGGCAATAGCCTCAGTGACTTCCACACTTTGGCTTTAACACTGTACTGCAGGGCGTGCCTGTTCTAAATTGAATAAACTAAGTCACTCTGAGGTCCACAGAACATGTAGAATCATCAGAGGATTCCTGAAACAGTCATGTGGAAATATTGTATCTGGCATGGCCACAGCAGACGTATTATGTTAGGAAGTAGTTCCTGACTACACTACGATCCAAGTGGAATCTTCTCACACTTCAAAGTCGCTGCAATGATCACCAAGCAGGTAGAAAATGTGAGCCTCGAAAAACTGACGGGATCAAGCCGAAAATTGGTCTGCCATCTAAACAACCATGGCTCATACAGCAATAAGTAACAGACATACTTGGCTCATAGTGATACTTTTCTCTCATTGATTTATGCCTCAACGACGGGAAGGTCATCAGCAGGGAGGAAGGAATATATGGAGACGACTCAAGGGACCTTCACCACGCACTGGAGTGAAGCTGGGTAGAGAGAAGTGGGGTGGGTAGGCCATCATATTGGTCGGCCATAGAAACACGGGTAATAGGCACAAAAACCTCAAGGGAATCATAAGACAATCGTGGCACCGCAATTTGATGATGGATTATTATGGAGACAGATCAATTCCCCTAAGGTCAAATTTGATGATAGATTCTTATGTAACACTACGAGACATATCGAAAGTGAAGAATACATTTTTTCGATTTCTCGCTTAGATCTCGCAAAATGTTTTCTCCAAAATGGGGTGGTTAGGTTAGGTTAAGTTAATGTTTAAAATATTCTTTTTTTTTTTAAATGAATGCTTCAAAAGACCTCATAGCTTCTGAGATTTTACTGATATTGTACTGTTAGTGGCCAATGTAACTTTGCTAGCAACATCAGTGCATTTATCTTCCTACACTACATCAAAAGTCAGAAGCTTAGATGGGAATAGTTTACATCGCGATGATACACGTCGTGTCACTAAGATGATGCTCATGAAATTAGTAACAACTATTAATAAATAAATTGTTTTTACCCTTCTGATAAACGCAGCATTTCAACCTACCCACATTTCAATTAATAATGCCACTAGAAAATCAAACAATTTGGACACATCTAAACACATGAAATGCATCGCGAACTACATTTTGGGTAACAACAATGTTTGCTTCATCTAGTTTAGTAGTTCATACAGCACAAATTATCACAATTAATTTCATTGTAAACTTTCAGTGTCAACTGAAACTGCACTAAAGCATGTATACTCACTGTATCGCAAAGTAAACTTGACCTGATTAAATTAGACTTTCAGCACTTTTTTACTATAAGGCTAGCCTTTTAGGTGCAAAGTAGTAACATATGCTGACCAGCTACACTATGCCAACAAACATTTGAGAATGACATCATCCTATTGAGAGCAATAATACATTTATAGCGTTAGTCTCTGATCTGAAGTGTTACCTATCTAACACTTCAAAGGTGATAATTACAATGTAATTCAGTTATG
>JARYHS010005323.1:0-10237 GCA_031002005.1 Vandiemenella viatica
TTCATAGAATTATCATGATATAAACTTTTTTTTTCTCGCGTTATGCCAAGAGTAGAAATTAAAAGCTTAATATTACGCGAAATGAAGTTGAGTTACAGGCTGTGCAGCTGACGCATTCGAGTGCCGATAACAAAAGGGAGCATTGTGTTAGACTCGACCCCTCTTTAGGGCAGCAACCTCTGGCTCAACGAGCGAAATTTGTTATCAGCTATCGGAAATATTGTTTTTTTTTAAAGTATTTTTATGTAAATAGAAAGCTCAGTTTATTACAATCAACGCTGTATAAATTTTATCATCGTACTTAGTGTGATTGGGGTAGAAATGACGTGCTTAATATTACGTTAAATGAGCTTTCAGAAATGTGTTTTCGTCGTATGTTTAAAGACATTAATTCCTAACTTAAGAAAGAAACCTCATTGGTTTAAATCGCATTTTATTAAGCGCTCAATATAAAGTATATTGCTTATTCCCGTCCATTGAATGCAGTCAAACAACGATCGCTGGTTCGAATCCCGTCTGAGCATACATATTCTCGTTCGTCGTATGTTTAAAGATGGTTTAAATCGCATTTTATTAAGCGCTCAATATAAAGTATATTGCTTATTCCCGTCCATTGAATGCCGTCAAACAACGATCGCTGGTTCGAATCCCCGTCTGAGCATCCATATTCTCGTTTTCCTGAAATCACTCCACGCGAATATAGCCTGGCAAAAGTGCAATAGAATCGACAGCTGGTACTAGGGTGGTGAAGCTGAGGTTACCTCTGGTTCGAACCCCCGTCTGAGCATCCATATTCTCGTTTTCCTCAAAACACTCCGGGCGAATTACGCATTTGGATTGATACAGGTTGTACTGGTCTGGAACTTAGGACGACGCGGTTTGAAATACCCGTCCGGCCAACCACGTTTCGATTTTACAAGATTTTTCCGCAATCGCTCCAGGTGAATGCCGGGGTGGTTCCCGCAAAGGACCATAGTTGAATTCTCTCCCGTTCCTTCGTTCAATCCTCTGTCGCCTGTAAAGATCACGATGTTAGACGACTGAAGAGGCATAACACTCCATACGATGAAAGTGGAGTTAGGGAGAACAGTTGGTCACCGCAGTGTTCTAACAAAAGAACAATAGAATCCGAGGTTCCAACACGTCTGCTCGCTGTCCCGTCCGTGGCTGGAGTCCTGCGGTGTTTGTGGCTGCCGCGTTTGACGGCTGCCGCACGGATCCCCCGCCGCCGAAGGTGTTGCAACCGCAGCGACGAGGATGTTGCTTTGTCCTGTTACGCCTAGATACTTCACCGTACTTCCGAATGCGAGGCGAGAACGCTAACCGTTACACCACCACTCTCGGTAGAAACGCGTAGTCCACAAGCTTCGAGCAATGCAATGCTATTCCGGTGAACTTCTCTGTTCAAACCGCAGAATTCTCATACCTCACAGAACGACAAAAGCATCAGAGTACACACCTGGTGTGGTTGGGGTCGCTCAAGTGGTTTGACCGGTACTCGGCCAAAATGTACTTACGTAGTTAATGGACGCACTCGGCATGTACCTGTTATTTGCCTCGGCATGCACTGGCAAATACCTCCGCGAATTCCTCGTTCGAAAAGGAGCAGCATATCGACATCTGTCCGAAAGTCCAGTTGGTCGCTCAAGTGGTCTGGCAACGTCTGCGCCACACCTGGTGCGGCTAGAGGGGTGCGTGGTCAAGGACAATAGGGGTGTAACTGAGGTTAGTCAAGTGGTTAGTCAAGTGGCCCTCAAGTCAAGTGGCCAATAGGACCAGAGATAATACATGTCAAGTGGTTAGTCAAGTGGCACTCGAGTCAAGTGGTTAGTCAAGTGGGAGGGGGGAGAGAACAATAGGTGTGAAAATGATTGACAGGTGGGAGGGGGAGAACAATAGAGGTGTGAAAATGATTGACAGGTGGGAGGGGGAGAACAATAGAATGATACAATGTATCAAATTCTTTTGTTTGGGCTCACACAGACAATTCATACCTACTGGGGTGTGGGACATATGGGGGTTGAAAGTGGTTGACCTGTGGCAATTTCATACTTCTGCCAAAGACAAAAGTGTCATGGTGTATCACTTTTCAGCGAAAACTATAGATCACAGATAACTGGCGTTTTTGTGTAGTAGTAGCACAGAGTAACCTTTCGATCACAACAGCGGCTGAATTTCAGAAACTGTGGTACTGTGGTAGATATGGTGGTTGTAAGTGACCGACCAAGAATATTTTCGTATTTCGACTGTCTCCGCATATGTCACTTTTCTGCCACAACTACATAGCATAGAGCATTGGTGTTTGTGTTTGGTAGTAGAATCGTATCTCATGTAGTGCACTATGGTTGTTAGATGTCGGTAGCTATGAGGGTGTGGGAGAAGAAATGGGGGTTGAAAGTGGTCGACCTGTGGCAGTTACATACTTCTGCCAAAGACAAAAGTGTCATGGTGTATCACTTTTCAGCGAAAACTATCGATTACAGATGTCTGGCGTTTGTGTGTGGTAGTAACACAGAGTCACCTTTCGATCACAACAGCGGCCGAATTTCAGAAACTGAGGTACTGTGGTAGATATGGTGGTCGTAAGTGGCCGACCAAGGATATTTTCGTATTTCGACGAAAGGCATGTGTCTCCGCAGATTTCACTTTTCTGCCACAACTACATAGCATAGAGCATTGGTGTTTGTGTTTGGTAGTAGAATCGTATCTCATGTAGTGCACTATGGTTGTTAGATGTCGGTAGCTATGGGGGTGTGGGAGAAATGGGGGTTGAAAGTGGTCGACCTGTGGCAATTTCATACTTCTGCCAAAGACAAAAGTGTCATGGTGTATCACTTTTCAGCGAAAACTACAGATCACAGATAAATGGCGTTTGTGTGTAGTAGTAACACAGAGTCACCTTTCGATCACAACAGCTGCCGAATTTCAGAAACTGTGGTACTGTGGTAGATATGGTGGATGTAAGTGGCCGACCAAGGATATTTTCGTATTTCGACTGTCTCCGCATATGTCACTTTTCTGCCACAAATACATAGCATAGAGCATTGGTGTTTGTGTTTGGTAGTAGAATCGTATCTCATGTAGTGCACTATGGTTGTTAGATGTCGGTAGCTATGAGGGTGTGGGAGAAATGTGGGTTGAAAGTGGTCGACCTGTGGCAGTTACATACTTCTGCCAAAGACAAAAGTGTCATGGTGTATCACTTTTCAGCGAAAAACTATCGATTACAGATGTCTGGCGTTTGTGTGTGGTAGTAACACAGAGTCACCTTTCGATCACAACAGCGGCCGAATTTCAGAAACTGAGGTACTGTGGTAGATATGGTGGTCGTAAGTGGCCGACCAAGGATATTTTCGTTTTTCGACGAAAGGCATGTGTCTCCGCAGATTTCACTTTTCTGCCACAACTACATAGCATAGAGCATTGGTGTTTGTGTTTGGTAGTAGAATCGTATCTCATGTAGTGCACTATGGTTGTTAGATGTCGGTAGCTATGGGGGTGTGGGAGAAATGGGGGTTGAAAGTGGTCGACCTGCGGCAATTTCATACTTCTGCCAAAGACAAAAGTGTCATGGTGTATCACTTTTCAGCGAAAACTACAGATCACAGATAAATGGCGTTTGTGTGTAGTAGTAACACAGAGTCACCTTTCGATCACAACAGCTGCCGAATTTCAGAAACTGTGGTACTGTGGTAGATATGGTGGTTGTAAGTGGCCGACCAAGGATATTTTCGTATTTCGACTGTCTCCGCATATGTCACTTTTCTGCCACAAATACATAGCATAGAGCATTGGTGTTTGTGTTTGGTAGTAGAATCGTATCTCATGTAGTGCACTATGGTTGTTAGATGTCGGTAGCTATGGGGGTGTGGCAGAAATGGGGGTTGAAAGTGATCGACCTGTGGCAATTTCATACTTCTGCCAAAGACAAAAGTGTCATGGTGTATCACTTTTCAGCGAAAACTATCGATTACAGATGTCTGGCGTTTGTGTGTGGTAGTAACACAGAGTCACCTTTCGATCACAACAGCGGCCGAATTTCAGAAACTGTGGTTGTGTGGGAAATATGGTGGTTGTAAGTGGCCGACCAAGGATATTTTCGTATTTCGACGAAAGGCATGTGTCTCCGCAGATTTCACTTTTCTGCCACGACTACATAGCATAGAGCATTGGTGTTTATGTGTGGTAGTAGAATCGTGTCTGTTGTCGTGCACTATGTTTGTTAGATGTCGGTAGCTATGGGGGTGTGGGAGAAATGGGGGTTGAAAGTGGTCGACCTGTGGCAATTTCATACTTCTGCCAAAGACAAAAGTGTCATGGTGTATCACTTTTCAGCGAAAACTAAAGATCACAGATAACTGGCGTTTGTGTGTAGTAGTAGCACAGAGTCACCTTTCGATCACAACAGCGGCCGAATTTCAGAAACTGTGGTACTGTGGTAGATATGGTGGTTGTAAGTGGCCGACCAAGGATATTTGCGTATTTCGACTGTCTCCGCATATGTCTCTTTTCTGCCACAACTACATAGCATAGAGCATTGGTGTTTGTGTTTGGTAGTAGAATCGTATCTCATGTAGTGCACTTTGGTTGTTAGATTTCGGTAGCTATGGGGGTGTGGAAGATATGGGGGATGAAATTGGTCGACCTGCGGCAATTTCATATTTCTGCCAAAGACGCATGTGTCATGGTGTATCACTTTTCAGCGAAAACTATCAATCGCAGATCACTGGCGTTTGTGTGTGGTAGTAACACAGAGTCTCCCATCGATCACAGCGTTGGCCGAAATTCGGTAACTGTGGGAGTGTGTGAGATATGGTGTTTGAAATTGGTCGAACATGAATATTTGCGTATTTCATCCAAAGACTTGTGTGTATCCGTAAATTTTACTTTGCTGCCGGAACTACATCGCGCAGAAGACTGGTATTTGTGTGTGGTAATAGTATCGCGTCTTCCATCGTGCACTATGGTGGTTAGATGTCTATAGCTGTCAATATGAATTCTTTACAATCACGAATGAAGTCGTGGGTACCAGCTAGTATCGCATATTGCTTTTCAGATAACAAAGCAAGACTGTTACGACATATTCATTGTCGTATATACTCTGTTAAATGGTGTACCAGTGTAAAAGTTCGAAAATGGATGAAGTTTGTGACGATCATGTATTTTTTATAGGTTATTCAGTAGTATACAAGCGTACTGACATGTATATACCTTGAGATTTGATTGAGTTCGTGCTGTTGTTTTTTGAGATGTTGTTGGTTGCCAGGAGCGGTATAATTGGGCGACGTAGTTGAGTGGTTACCTTAAGTTTGCAAACTCAGTATACGAACTGGGAAGTATCATAAGAAGTCCGATATAAAAGTAACGGTCTTAGTTTCTGCTGGTGTTGGTGGAGAATGTTAAATGATTAAATGATGGAAATAAAAGTTATCACCAGAACAATGAATGGCTTGTTCATCTGTTCTATGAAAATAAGCTAAAGAGGAAAGGGCGGCCGTGTTCGAAGTTAATAAAATTATTTTCCACACAAGATTACGTAAATCAGAGGCACCAGGCTAAAACGACATAAGCAAATGCAACACAAGTTGATAAACTAATAGTTCTGGAGCATGAAATCTGAATCAGTTCTTAACCTTAAAATTTTTAAAATTATATGTTCTTAGTTTCTGGTGATTTGAGCGTACGCATACAATTCTGTTGGCAGATGGCGGAGCTAAAAATAAAAGATTATATTTATGCTTCCTTAACATCAATAAATTAAAAAAAAAACCGTAACGTCATCTGTTAACAGATTGCAGTAGTAAAATGTGGATAACACAGAAATTCACATTTTAAAGTAGAAATTGGTAGCTGCTTTTAATGAAACTGTTATTAAATTTATGTTTTATTTTCTTCTTTTATGTTTTTTTTTTTTTTTTTTTTTTTTTTTTTTGAGATACTGAAGGTTTAATCTTCAATAAAATCACTTAATATGTTTGCAGATGTTTGAGTAACACAATCCCAACATAACCAAGCGTAATAATTGGCCCTCAGTTATTCAATTCCTTTGACAGATTGAGAAACTAGAGAAACCTATAATTTTATTGTCAAATATCATAATGAAGAAACAAACAATTACTACTTTGACATGCAAATTTCTATTACAAACCAGAATCAATTGATCGAATCGATATATTCAGAAAACAAAACTAATAGCGGAAGAGCAAATAAATAAGACAAAAAGGAAAAATGTCGTAATGAAAATATGTTGTAAAGCCAGGACTATGAAATTAATCTAAAATCACAATGAAAAAACAATTAATTCCTACTTTAACATTTTTTAATTTTAATTCAAAATGGATTGATGGAATAGAGGTTGAATACTATGTTAATTGTGTTTTGTTGTAGAACGTAAATATTTTTTATTATTACATGGAATATTTAACAAATTTGTTTCTGAATATGATGAGGACTGATTCACATAAGCTATCAGGGCAAATAGTTAGCTGGTGTCTACCTAGTACATAGTGGTTGTAACGTAAAGAAAAAAATATATAATTCAAATGTGTGTGTCCTCCCCATTGACTCATATCATTGCGCCTGCCACAGGGTTAGCTGCTTCAGACCAGGATGGTGGAAGAAATTTTCACCATGAGGAATTGATTCGCATGATAGGAGATGTGGGTTGTGCACGATACTTAACAACATAATTATCCTGGTTTATATCTCCGTCCTCTCCGCAATAAGGGCTAACAGATTTTTGATAGTAATTCGTCCATAGCAGGACGTTAAACTTGATGACTTTCTTGGTGCCTTTAGGAAAGCTAGGCGCCGGGAGGTAGACTCTTCCTTTCATAATTAACAACCTACACTGTACAGACAAATAAACCGCATTCATCAACACAAACAGTAACTAGTACATACACTTTTACATCTAGGACAATCAAGGGAAAACCATCTTGGTAAAAAAAATCCCGAGACAGTTGCCATGAAGGCCTGAATCACCGGTATGGCGATCTTCAGTCATCAGTAACAGATTATAATATTGTCTTTTGATGTATCGTCTTTCTGTTTCTCCAGGCCTGCCCGCGGCGGATACTGTGCTGGGAGCTCTCGTGGTCCGCCGGTCCGACTCCACGGAGCCTCAGCGGCGGCTCTACGACCGTGACGAGCGCGACCACCTGTTGGTGGTAACTCAGCTGGCGGCCGCCGCGGCGCTGCTGTCGGTGCCAGGCGCACAGCTCGACGGCCGCGCGCTCCTCGTCAACGGCAGGGCCCAGGTACGGTACTATATCTGTACAGGGAACAGCAGCGTTAGTTGCACACAAGGTGGGCGTTTCACACCGCTAGGAGTGTAATACATTACTACAGGGAAGGTAGGTGATTGATGTTTAAACATTCGAGGAAACCATAAAGAGAATGCGAAAAATGTACGGCGCTGGACATACATCTTTGGTTTCACACAGTTAATGTCCTTACTCTCCAAATTCGATATCAGGTTAAGAAATTTCTAGCTGCTGAAAGCTATATCTTATATTAATTTTCCTTGAGCGTTCTTATACACCCAGCTATTCACGTTCCAATATTTCGCACTGCGTTAATTATTAAATAGCCCTTTTACCATTGTTTCTTTTACTAAGAAAATTTAGCTAAATTCCGCATCCGGTCCTATTTACGCAACCCCTTGTCACAAAATATAGCTAGCTCAACTAGCGGAACTAATCAGTTGTCAAGTGATTCGCCATCTTATGTCACCAAAAGTGGCAGTGTAAAGCAAATGAAGTGCTTGAAGAAAAAGAAGGAAATTGAAAAAAAAAGCTTTTTAATAAAAATCTTTTTGTAATATCGATAGTTCACGTAGACATACAATTATCAACTTTCTCTCTACAGAATCAATAACCAGTATAAGGTTGTTTCACTGTTCTTCTTTTTATGGATTTGGTTTTGAAGCATAACAACCATCCTAATTTCGTACCATGTACTGTACTTAATATCATCCAGGAAATGGTATCTTGAAACTAGCTAGATGTTAGTATTTTACATATCATTTTAGTTCAGTAATTTGATATTTTTTTTCCTTTAGAGATATCGGTCTTCAAAAGTTTCATACTCAGGTGAGATCTGCCTTAAAGAGAAAGCTACTAACTGTAGGTCTTTTTCTCGAGATCTAAACCATATAAATTTAGAAGTAGTTATTGTAATAAAATCTAAATTTTGTGTGCGCCAACGAATACTAAAAGAAAGAATAGAGGGAGATATATCCGTCCTCTCAGCAATAAGGAGATAACAAAATTTTAATAGCAATAGAAGAAATTTTTCATTATTTCGTTTTCAGCGCAATTAACATCTTACACTGTTCAGAGATATAAACCGTATTCATCACCTCAAACAGTAACGAGTACATACACTTTTACAGCTGAGACAATCAAGGGAAAGCCACCTTAGTAAAAAAAATCCCGAGACAGTTGCCATGAAGGCCTGAATCACCGGTTTGGCGATCTTCATTCATCAGGAACAGATTATAATATTCTCTTTAAGGCAGATCTCACCTGAGTATGAAACTTTTGAAGACCCATATCTCGATCTATTGACGACAAGGATGACAATGATAATGCTCCCATGTGTCCCTATTGACTAAAAAGTTCTTGGAGATTCGAGTTTGTGAAAAATGGATTAGATGCATCAAATGTATTTCGTGGTACCACGAGAACTGCGCATAAGTTGATCAAAGATTTATTTTGAAATATGTAGGCAGAACTAATTTACGCGACCGGTTTAGAATTTTAGATAATTTTAGTAATAAAGAATAAGAACACGATTAAGAAAACGATAATCCCTTAGCTAAGTTACGGTGTTAAATACAAAAAAAAAGTATTATTTCTAAAGGGGGAGTCCAAAAATTACGTGAGGTGAAATAGAGGGGGAGTCCGGCGAAATCTCACAAAGGGGGCGGGGGAGGGAGGGTCAACGGAAATCTCACGTTAGGCTTTCGAAATTTATGTTCGACAGTAGAGCTAAAATAAAAGGTCTACAAATAACGTGAAAGTCGATTTTAGGAGTATATTTTGTCGAAAAATGCGGGTGTATTCGGCTTTGGAAGGGTGAACCTAAAAAAAAATCGAATTCGGAGGGGGGGGGGGGGGTGTCGCACGGACCAGATCTCACCAGAGGGGGGGGGGAGGGAGGGTCGGACCAGATCTCACGAAGTCTCACCAGAGGGGGGAGTGGTCCGTAATTTATGGATGCCCCCAAAGCTCTGTAGTTTCTGTTTTTGGTTTCTAATTAAGATTACTTCTTTCAGAAATACAGTTATATTTAATTTTTTAACTAATTACAACATTAACAAATGTGGCAACTTCACTCCATTTATGACACAGGTATCTTTATTGGGGACCTGTTCCGAAAACGATATTTGCCTGATTTACAACAAACAATCTTCACAGAAACGCAATTCAATCTCTGTTTCATTAGATTTAGTACTTTTTTCCTTGTAGGTGAGCGATCATCCTTTTGAAGATATGGTAACAACTCCTGATTCAAATTATTAGTTTTAAAATTTAAATGAATCAGCATACTCAAGTGTGAGTTACTTTCGCACACTGTGGGTTCCGAACATAGATGATGTATTAAATTTAATTCACTAAAAATGTATTTAAAAAATCAATAGAAAATGATTCATTACAAACCATGAAAAAATCCTGATAATTTCGAGACTAATACGCATCTCCTGCCCCGTGGCTAGTGTTGTAAAAAAACAGTTTTTTTCTGACTTGAAAAAAAAAACATTAAAAAATCACTTTTTTTCTGGGACACTTTTTTTTCATAACTAATAAATCTCAAATTTGTGTGGCATTTATCGTTTAAACTGTTTTAGAGTTTATACTAAGTAGGCCTACTTATCTTAATTTTTAAATCTACTATATTTTTCTGGTTCAGTAAAAAAGAAAAGAAAATTAGGAATATATTGGCAACAAGTGTTATTTTACGAACGGAGACTTCCCGAAGAGACTAGGTGATAAGGAATCCCCGTTCCCCGTTGTTTGGATTGATACTCGCTATTTGAACTAGTGCTGCCAACCCTGCGAAGTTATCTGTAGACCTACGGATATTTTCAAAAAAAAATTAGGAGTTTTAAATTTATCTACGGTTTTTTGCCTCTTTTTATTACTTATTGTGCTTTCCTTATATTCGTATACTTGTTAAACTCTCAGCTAGTCATACTGAGTCATTAAATTGTCAGTAATTATGAATCGTTTCC
>JARYHS010005324.1:0-13396 GCA_031002005.1 Vandiemenella viatica
CGGGCTGCACGATGTTGGGGCGTGAGCGGAAGACGACCTAACGGTGCGCGGGACCGTAGCCCAGCTTCATGGAGACGGTTGCGAATGGTCCTCTCTGATACCCCAGGAGCAACAGTGTCCCTACTTTGCCGGGAAGTGGCGGTGTGGTCCCCTACGGCACTGCGTAGGATGCCATGGTCTTGGCGTGCGTCCGTGCGTCGCTGCTGTCCGGACCCAGGTCGACGGGCACGTGCATCTTCCGCCGACCACTGGCGACAACATCGATGTACTGTGGAGACCTCGCGCCCCACATGTTGAGCAATTCGGCGGTACGTCCACCCGGCCTCCCACATGCCCACTATACGCCCCGCTCAGAGTCCGTCAACTGCACATACGGTTCACGTACACGCTGTCGCGGCATGCAACCAGTTTTAAAGACTGAGGTGGAGTTCCGTATGCCACGGCAAACTGGCTGACACTGACTGCGGCGGTGCCCAACCGCTGCGCAGCTAGCACCCTTCGACGGCCAATACTGCTGTTCCTGGTGTGTCCGCTGTGCCGTGCGTTTGATCATTGCTTGTACAGCCCTCTCGTAGTGTCCGGAGCAAGTATGGTGGGTCTTACACACCAGCGTCAATGTGTTCTTTTTTCAATTTCCAGGAGTGTAGAATGAGATGATTAAGCTCTTCACAAGCAATGTCGCTTATTTTTTAATCATTGTTTACAGCTTTCGTAAGAGTGAATGAAGCTGCCGCTCTTTCTGATAAGTTGTTCTTTTTATGTGACAGGTACTCTTAACAATGTGCGTCGGCTGTCATACAGAGAGCACCAGGGAATGTCTCTGGATCGCGCCGCCTGGTGGTTAGAGTTTGTGATTCGAGACAACAGAGCCAAACACCTGCGACCCGCCTCGCTAGACCAGGCCTGGTACCAGCTGCTGCTACTAGATGTCACACACTTCGTCGTCGCTGCCGCCAGCGTAATGCTCTTCATAATCTACCAGCTGACCAAGATCATCGCCAAGAAAGTCTTCCGTTGGCAAGATCCCAAGATCAAAACCAAATGAACATCGAATTTATTTTATTGTAATGGAATATGATTCTTGTAACATGCTTAACATTTAAACATTAAATTCGTTTCGGTGCGACGTCTTTCCTTATTTCAGTTAGTGAATCCGAAGGACCCAAAATTGTTGTTGTTTTTATATACCTTTTCTACTGCGGTTATATTATATAGAATAACATCTAATCTGCCTTAGAGAACAGCAAAACTCTTTTGTTATCAGGAATAAATAAAGGATCAGTAAATTTTAGCTTTCGTTTGTTGGTATTTTTACTTCTTTGTGCTGCAATACTAGCACACAAAATAATAGTTTTCCTTGCCTACAATTTATAAAATGGAGTAATGGAGTAAAATAATTAATACCTACGACGCCATAAAAGAATTAAATGATTTTTAGTCGGTTTAGAGCATAATATTGATTTGGTACTGTCAAAACTTCAGTAATTTAAAACATTGATATTTCATTTTGTGTTTACGAATCCATCCTTAAACAATTAATTCCAGTCTACTAAATGAAGATATGACCATCAACGGTAATTTATAACATTAATCTTAAAATTAACATTTAACACTAATTATATTTGTGATGCCAATAAACTTTTTGGCGAAGGCGTATCAAACAAAATCTGTGAACAATTATAATTTTTACTAGCAAGAGCAGTCAAATTTACGATAATGAGCCGTATATATGCAGTTCGTTGTAATTTATCTGCAAGAAGATAACCATTAAAGGTGGTGCAGAACACATTGTTTGTTGCTAAAGTAAAACAACTATTAGGCTGCAATTATTCGATGTACGTTTTTTGACTGATTGGTTCATTATTGGAGGTAAGTGTATACATGTAGTAATTTTTATTTTAACATTCTTTTATTCGCGAGATGATATTCGCAGAAAATTAATACGAGGTTTGTTTTGTTCTAAAATGCACTATAAACAAACGTATAATCTTCGGAGAATTTTTTCGAGTGCTCACTTCTTGACTCTTATTTAGTTTGCATTTTATAAGATGATATATGAGTTTTAATGACGATATATAATCAATTGTTAGATTAGGTTTCAATTCAGTTGTACAGGATATTGAGAAAATTATATAAGGGACAGATAGTGACAATTTTTTTAATATAAAATTTTGATAGTGAGTTAGGTTGACGTAAAGCTTACGTCGGCTTAGGTAAAATAACAGATGTTTTATTTTGATCAGATTCTAGAAAGTTGAGAAATTTATAATATTAATATCAAATTGTCATTGAAAAAAATTCACTCAAAACCACTAGTGAGTTTCCAATACAGTCCATGCTCCTCCAGGTAAAAGGGGATATGTTTAATTTGGATTTGAGGTCGAAAAATTATGAATTTAGGATAATTTTTCATTGCCAAAAGTAGTGGTCTTATTTT
Organism: Vandiemenella viatica; assembly: GCA_031002005.1. Lineage (NCBI taxonomy): Eukaryota > Metazoa > Arthropoda > Insecta > Orthoptera > Morabidae > Vandiemenella > Vandiemenella viatica. The sequence goes on from JARYHS010005324.1 coordinate 2,438, forward strand.
GGTGGAGTTTCGTTTAATGTATATTCCGGGATTCCTTGGGTAATATATTGCATATTTCAATTTGATGTGGTGTCAAAAGCGACAAATTTAAAATATTTTTTTCAGGACGCGATCTACATAAAAACTACTGGTAGGATTTTTATTGGATTTTGAGTAATATGCAGTCCATGGTTCCGCAGGTGATAAGCTCAGGAATTAAAATAAAAGTCTTCGAATTTGTTTTTATTTAAAGGCATGGTACTGCTTGCAGTCAAAATATTTATCGTGATTTCTGCGTATCATGTTATTCGGAGTATGAAGTTACATTTTGTCGTGGAGAACGTTCATGCAAAAATATTCTTGAATTCGCTGAGCCACGGTGTAGTTCTTGACTTTGTTGTTTTAAGACAGTACAAAAACACTCCATGAAAATGAAGTTACAGCCAACTGTTAGTATTCGATAAAGTGCGGATCAACTGAGTTCAAGAGGCAAATGGTCAACGGTCTCAAAGGCGGAAGAGGGATCTCATTTCTCAACGACTAAGAGGGGGAAGAACCTAGTGGAGTGAATCACGAAAAAAAAAAAAGAGAATCCTTTTGGACTAACAATCCGATCGTACTTTGGAATTTAATTCCTGCCCTTAAAACTTACAATTTCAATTGCTGAATGGAAAAGCCGTTGAAAGAAAGCAGTACCCAGGTGGTAAGTTGGAAGATGAATCCACCTTTGTATTAAGCAATGCATCGCGACATAGGGTTCTGGGGAGTTCCAACATCTGCAATAAGGATTAGTAGGAGCATCCTTGGAAACCCTCCAAACTTAAATTTAAACAGGATTTTTTTTCAGGTACTCTGAATGTAAATTACTTCCGAAAGTTGGTAAACAAAAAGAATTGGAACTACTTCTAGAAAAAAATAACTAAAAGTTCAAATCTTAGCAGTGCAAGAAACTAGAGTTTTTAATGACAATGTCACTAAAACAAAGGATTATAGAATCTTTAAGAATGAACCTGCGATTAAAATTATGAAAGAAATGCCTTTGCTTGGTACAGCTATTTATGTTGATAAAAGATTAATAGAAAATGTAACATAATTCAAATCTATATTAGTAAGAACATCACATTTAACAACTAAATGTAAATATAAAAATATACTTTCATTAATTGTCATTCAAAAATAAATGAATAAAATAAATGACAGGATACAAATTACACAAGAAGGTTTTTTTTTTTTTTTTTTTGTGGAATGAAAGTGTCTCAAGATGGCAAGTGGGAGGATGTATCTAAAGAATTGACCAACGCAGCTCAGAAAAAAAATTGGATTAACCAAATCTAAAATGAAACCTTGATGGAATGGAACGTGTGAAGAAGCGTTAACAAAAACAAAACAATGGAAACAGTGGAAAATGCTCGGGAAAGATATACCACTATGAATAGTTCAAGCAGCAAAGAAAGAAACCACCAGAATAATAATGACGATTAAAAGATTATTCGAAAAATCAGAACTTATTTAATTTCAGGATAGTTTTGTTAAAAATAACTCCCGGAACTTTTATCAGACCTTTAAGAGTAAATTAAATGGATATCAAGGCCCCAGTAAATGAATCAAAGATGAAAATGGTCGAATGGGCCTAAACAATACCGAGAACTACAAAATACTTGTAAATCACTTTGATAAGCTTCTAAACTGTCCTGAACCAACCAATAAATTGGATTTTTCAGGAATGAATGAAAATCTAGATGAAATATGCCCGCGGCTGGTTTTGTTGAAGAAAAAAAGTTGGGGCGTCTACGTTGCTTTTGTTAGGAATAAGATTCGGAGTATCCACTTACTCGCACAAATTCTGCAGTTAACTGATGTATATTACGCGTAATCAACGAAATATTATAATATGTTTATAAAAAAATTAATATTTCGTTGGTTAACACAGTTACACTTCGACTGAGTAAGCCCTTAGATGACAAAATCCGTGAAGATTGTAAATTTTTCATTAACACGAACAATTGAATAATTTTTGCTATAGCATCATCTCGGAAGACATCGAAATCAGAACAACTGATCCCTTAATCACCAGCTTATTGGAACACGTCGATCAATATGTTAAAGCAGCAACGTGCTGGTATAGTCCAAAATCAGCCATGGTTCGGCATTTCAGGGCACAATAGAAACAAACAACTATAACGCCAGTGTGATTTCAATTGGTTGAAAATGAGTGTGGAGATTGTGTCTTCTGAAGTTCCTCAAGAAAGTATAATTTTTATGCTGATGGATTGGACAGGAATTAGGGAAAGGGTTCAAAATCCTTCACGTTTTGGATAGTAACGACCGCCCTACAGCCGGAGGAACAGCCGTATTGATACGCTCTACGTTGCCACACTACCAGATCCAGATGCCGGAGATGACCTCCATGAAGCCACGGGAGTTCGTCGAGACATCCGATGGGCCTGTCAACGTGATCTCAGTTTATCATCCACCATCGAATCACATAGATAAAGCGGACCTGGAGGTTCTCCTCTCAATCCCTGGGAGATTACTTATCGCGGGAGATCTGAACTCAAAGCATCAGATGTGGAACAGCAGAACCCCAACATTAGCGGGCGCAGGCAGCTACGAGCGGCAAACCGATAGACTGTGTTGTGTTCGACCAGACGTGCCAACACACACCCCAAAAAAACTATCTGCCACCGCGGAGACGTGTGGACGTTGCTATCGCAAGGGAATATTCCAGGTCTCTTAGAAGCCAGAGTGGTAAACCGCCTATCATCAGACCACAAGCCAGTGATTATAGGAGCACCAGATGTAGAAGCAGAACCAAATAGATTGGTAGCAATTCAAAAATAAACCTTGCAGAACAGCTACACGGGGAAGAGGCTGACGATGATGTTGATGTTGTCCATGAGAAAATCACGGACACATCAAAACAGCAGCCGACTCGCAACAAACCATCACGGGGGTCGTCGAGGAAGCAACCGCAGCGTTCAACCCACGAGAGCACTGCGGCGTGGTCCTCCTCGACGTGGGGAAGGCCTTTGACTCCGTGTGGCACCGAGAGCTCTACAAAATGGCCACGCTTGGAGTTCCCGGACCATATCTCCTGTTATTGAAGAGCTACCTCCAGCAAAGAACCTTCATAGTGAAAATAGGAGACGCGAAATCAACAACAAGACCCATCCGCGCCGGGGTATCTCAAGGCCATGTGCTGAGTTCCAGTGCTCTACACACTGTACACAACGGATATTCCGATGTGGAAACAAACCAAGCTGGCATTATACGCCGACGACACTGTGATCTTCACTACCTCCCGCTGCCGGATCCTCATGGGACGCCGCCTCCAAGCAGTGCTGAAAGACGTTGAGGAGTGGGCAACCAAGTGGAGAATTAAGATCAACGTATCGAAGAGCCAGGCCATCATGTTGACGCGGAGGTGTAAGTCACGAAGGACCGATGCTGAGGCTCTTCGGGGAGAGAATCCCCTTGGTGGCCACGGCAAAGTATCTTGGGGTGACCCTAGATACGAAACTAACATGGAAGCAGTCAGACGCAGAGTTCTTCAACGTCTGGGACAACATTATTCAGTGTTGAATTACAATAGCACACTACCACCCAGATGTGTCCTCCAATTATATCAAGCACGGGTGCACCCGATTATGGAATATGCATACCCTGTATGGGGATATGCCGCAAAAAACGCATATTGAGAAGCTGCAGAGAATGCAAAACATGGCACTGAAGAGAGCACTCCACCTGCCAATGAGATTCCCGACAGGCATCCTCCACGAATCAGCGGGGATCCCGAGACTTCGGGATAGGTATAAAAAAAATAGCAAGGCATTTATACCAAAAAACTGAGGAGAGCGACAACCACCTTATTCGCTCTCTAGCACAGTATGACATACACGAGGGTCCACATAGAAGACCACTCCAGCTGCTGACAGAAGAAAACTAGTGAGAAAACCACAAATACAGTGCGAAACGGATGCACTTACACTGTTAAATTAAATTAAATACAAAAAAGATAAATAAAATAAAAAAGTCTCAACCGATTTTTTTTTTTTTTTTTTTTTTTTTTTTTGTAACTGCTTTACTTCTCTTTTTAACATCGAGGTCTTTAGAGACGGGAAAGGATGGAGGGCAAGGATGGGGGCAAGGAATGGGAAGGAATTCTGCCACGGCCTTTTGAAGGAAGCATCCCGGCATTTGCCTGGAGTGATTTGGGGAAACCATGGAAAACCCAAATCTGGATGCCCGGACGGGGATTCGAACCGCCGTCCTCCCGAATGCGAGGCGAGAACGCTAGCCATTACACCGCCCCGCTCGGTGTCTCAACCGAAATAAAAAAAAATATATATAAAAGTAAAACAAGCACTCACACGGAAACAGTAAATAAAAGAAGGCAATGCCAAGACGGCAAGTACTTCTGACAAGGGCTAAGGGAGATTTATAGAGTCTCTACCTTTTGAATAGAGTGAGAAGTGGATGCACTAGAGAATTAAGGGTACAAAACACTGGGATATGGGGATGTAGTTTGGGATCCACATTTTGGGTATCAAATACAGGAGTTGGGGGAGGGGGGGGGGGGTGCAGAGAAGGGCTGCGAGATTAGTCTTTGGAAATTCCGCAAAACAAAATCGGTAACTAATATGACAAAAAAGCTGCAATGGGATTCATTGGAGGATAGAAGGAGGGTGAAGAGAGTCATGGGAGTGTACAAGGCCTATATAGGTGATGAAGCATGGAAAGTTATTTGTGGGAAAATTAAGAGAGGTGCTTGGAAGGGTAAAGATAACCATTGCCAGAAGCTAGCACTTGATTTCAGACAAAAGGGTGAGGGAATATTTTCTTTCATTGGAAAGGGTTTAAGGGATTGGAATAAATTGCCAAGAGGGGTGATGATTAATTTATCAAAAAACAATGAACGAATTTAAAGTAAAAATTAGTTCAGGGCAATTTTAGGTTGGAAGAGGAAAGGAGAAAGGGATGTGTAGGGAGATTGCCACCGGAGAATTTTATGAATTATTATTATTTTAATAATTTCCAACGCCATAATCGCTTCAATCTTAACTCTGCAAGGAGCTATTTTAGAAGATGCGGAATCTGATCTGACTATTGTTATGCTAGGCTGCTAGCAAAAATTTGGCACATAGTACAGTTACAACACAAATATGTTATCACGGGTTCACTTATATGAGAAAAATGAATTCACGTCATTTTCAGTCTCATCAGTACATATACGTCAGCGCGTGAATATAACAAATAATCTATTAAAATTCTCTTATCTGCTTTTTCTTGTATGCCAATATGTGTGTCTGACCGTTATGGATTATTAGAATCGGTAACCTGAGTGTTAAAAATCGATGGTAAATAAATTTTTAGATTTCATGATATACTCAATTATTACAAGTAAACTATAATTTGATATTCGCATTATACTTATTATTTAAATATTTACATTTCTTAATCCTTCTAAAAGAAACGTTTGACTCTTAATTTAATTTCAAATGCGATGGAGTACTACCTTCCACTATAATGATTTTTTACCAGAAAGCTCTTTACGAACCCCAACTTAAAACATGGTAAACTGTTCATTAATTCCCAAGGCAACTTATTGCTGGATCTCTACAAAGCATTTGCCAAAGTGAGCAGTAAAGTGGTGGTATATAAGGCAACAACTATTGGAATGGACGGAATAGTGTAGTGACTTTCTTTGTGGATGGTAAAACCAAAGCGTTAGGGTGGGAAATTCAGAGTATCAAAATTGCTCAAAGGTAATATGGGAGTGTGTTACAGATAAGTCTTTGTTGGGTGGTTTAAATATGCCATGAATTATGACAGTGAGGTATGACTTGTACAAGAAAATAAGCAAAACTGCCGAAACTGCTGAACCAATTAATACAGCCCACTTCCTTGGCAAACAGAATTCTGAAAAGAACGAAACGCCGATTCTAACAGAAATATAAGGCGACCAACTTGTTTCCTTCGTGTGTCCAGTAACTGTTTCTGCATGTTTGTAGATGAACATCAAATGCATCGTGTTTGTTTTATATACGCAGGGATGCAAGGAGGGAGAGGTAAAACCCGGTGCGGGCCTGTTCACGTCTTCCCCTTCCGACGGCCGCATTACCGTCACTTGTGCTACTTGCTCCAACTGCGGAAGAATTTGATGTTTAACACAGGACCACAGTGCACAAACTAGTGCCTACTACTTAAGAACCACCGCCAAATCTCCTAAACTGCAACCCAAATAAGAAAACATTAAAATTGCTTGCACCGGCGGGCTTGCAAGAACTAGGCTGTTTTCAAGCGTCAGACAGCGTCATAATCCTTAAACGTCGTCGACCAAGAGGCGGGCGTAAACAAATTGTTACAGTTACCACATTTAAGTCGAGCAGAAATCGACCCATTTCCGAATTACTATCAGAACACTGTTCTCCATGGGGAAATGGAAAAAATATCACGTGAATGACAGTCCTCTCTGGCTCGAGACTGCTTCGTCACGTAAAATATGCGTCATCATTGTATGTTACATAAGGCAAGCAGCTCGCTGACAGCTAACAGTTATCGGCAAACAGTGCCACTGAGCTCTACCCAACTGCCTGTAGTTAGTAGACTGCTGAGGTGAAACTGGTAAAGTTTTACTCTCTTTGTCCTATGTCCACATAATGCCCGCACGAAATAAAATGCTATATCTAGAACGAGTGTATGTTTTTTATTGAATCAGTTCACTCTAAGGTTACGTGAGATTTAGTTGTTATTGGAATTAAGTGTTAATGGTATAAAATTTATTGTACTGATACCTAGAAATAAATCATATACATTTAACACTAGCATCTCACAGCAACCTCTCCCCACTTGGACGAATGCGAGTTGGGTAGATGTTACAACAGTATTAGTGGAGTCTGTGGTTATGTTGAAATGCAGTTCCAACCAGAATTTTTTTGATAAAAATCCACTCAAGTCTCAATTTCGCGAAGTGTTGCCAACCATTTATCCACGATCTGTCAGATCATAACCCTTTTTCAGTGTGGATGTTTGTTGTAATGGTAGTATTAAAGAATGTCAAGCAGTTGGAGCGATACATCAGTTTGACTGCTAAGCACCTTGTTATGATATTTCCCACCTATTAGTTATCAGTAGTTGCAGGATTTGCTTTTATAATATGAAGTTTCATTCCATCCTAACTACATTGCAACAAAGTGAAAAATTCTATAATTTGTTTAGTATCCCACTGGTGTAACAGTTAACTGATATATACATTAATACGTGTGTATATTGGGTTAAAATGAACCTTGATAAATGAGTCTTTTGTCTCCTTCCCGTACACCTATTCAATTTTCCTCATTGTTCTAATGATTTCTTAGGATTCAGCAGCTGTCTTTATTGATAACTAGAGAAAGCCCGTGAACGTTTTTTGCGTAGTTCCCTTTTTTAGGGTCAAGGTTATGATAGAGTTATCTGATCTAGCTAAATAGGAAATTGAGGTGTGTTTCATCCTAAGGGTTCACTGTGCTAAATTTGAATAAAATCTGTTGAGCTTGAAGAATTTAAAGTTTTAATAGACGTATTCAACACGGACAGAGACGATCGCCCTAACGTACAATTGTTTCAAAGTTTGTGGCTGCTAGACTCGAACTGGTTGAAATACAAACTTGACTTGTATTTGACCCTAATGGTTCACTCTCCTGAATTTGAAGAATTTCTCTTTAGTATCGCAACAACAATTGCTTCGAAAGCATCATGTTGTTCTAGACAGAGGCTGACCAAATATTCATAATCTAATCTTTGATCATGCGCTCGTAGCGGCCAGAGAACTTACTACAGTTTCCAGATTATTAAATAACTCGTAACTGAGCAACACCGAAGAAATGAATTGCAAGAATACTCGTTTATGGAACATATTTGAAGACTGATGTCTACTTAAAATAACCTTATAACTCATGTACAGTGAAGACGAACAAAAACCACTAACAAAAGTAGCTGAGCTTTTTATTAAATTGAAATTTAACCTAGGCCACAATTACCATTGGAATTCGTTGTTACAGCAAATATCGTCAATAATATAATTTTTTTAACATTTTTTATTTTGTTTTCATATTACTGAAAAGTAGTTACAAGGTTTTTTCAGCCGTAAAGTGTTTCCATATTTTTTAAAGAATGAAATGATACAAAAAGCAAATTTAATTAATGCATTCTGGCAATTTCATAGCAGTTTGTTAGCTACCAAACTGTGCACCCAACCTCTAATTACTAATAATTGTGCTCGCTACGCTATTAATTTGCGAGTGAAGGCTGACACGTGACGTCACCGTTCGCCGTATACTAGCTATCGAGGTGAATGAGCTTATATAGTAGATAACTGGATTTTCCGGCAATGCCGCATTATTTATTTGCATTTCTAAGGTTTCGGCTGACTTACTACAGACTGCGTAAGAGATTCTACTTTTGGTTATTAAGCAATGAACGCCAAGCATCATAGAGTATTACAGAGATAAAATTTGAGGACAAGAGGCTCCTGTGGAGAAAAGACCAGTGGTGGCCTGATGAGTGAGGAAAGCAGCAAAAAATTTGGAATAAAACGAACAACTTCAAAAAAATTTAGTGTCGGTGACGATGGTAGCAGCAAGTCAGCCAAAAGCTAAGAATTGCAAATAAATAACACGTCATTATTGGAAAATCCAGTTATTATTTAATAACTCATCCTTCTGCATCAGAAGTGCACATTCTGCAAATAACAATTATCCAGGGGAATGACTAATCGATAGATAAACCATTAAACCTAAGCAAGGTGTCTTGTAATGTTCTGTATGATTTTGTGTAATTTTTTACTATCACCGGGGGGCTTATATGTTTTTCCTGTACACTGCTGTTAGAATTTATAACTACAACAATCTTTTTACACTCTCACCTAATCGGCTGCTTTTAATTAATAGTTTTGCTGTAGACTGCTATCAGGATTTGAAACTGTTACAATTTTCGTAGACACACAAAGTCAACGACAATATTTAAAGAATAAAGATAGCAAAACTGAAAGTCCAGTATCAGAATAAATCACAGTTTAATGTGATGAATTTTCGTAAAAATAATGTTTTCATGCCACAAACAATGGATAGACCCTAGTAACATTATTAATTTGAAAAAAAAAAATAAAAAAAATACCCGAATGTTTAGGCTTGTTGGAGTGTAGTGTGAAGCCTCTGGCTCGTAATACGAATGTTTGGTGTTTATTTGCGAAGTTAAAATCAGTTTAGCCTCTCCCGCTCCGGAGTCCTGTCGCACAGAGCCTTAAAATATACCGCCTATTTTCAATTAACACCGAAGCTTAAATACTGTGAAATCCCATCGAAATCTGCTCAGTGGTTTTTGTTTGATGACATTACACAGAAATCTGCTATAGATTCATTCATGTAGTGAGTTGTTGACACGGGAACTAGAAGTCCACTGTTCTACGATGACAGTATCTTCAATTGGCCTTTTTTGGTGGAAAATCTAGCCTAGTTTACATGGTTCGGAATTTGAGCTAAACTGTAGGTGCAGGAGGAAAAGAAAGTGACCATCTGACGACTGACGAATCATTTCTGGAAAGTACAACTAATCTCCGGATTGAGGACCAAGTATACTTTTAGGAAAAGTATGCTGCTGCTAGTTGTAGAATAGTGGGAATAAAGGGACGTAGTTTGTTCCACAAACATCACGTGACCGCAATTCTTAACGATTTGGCGGAGAGTGTTTTGTAGTCAATGGTGAGAAATCTGTCCCTTTCACCTAGTTAATTTGATTCAATTAATCTTTAGTTTCTTTTCGAAACGGAACAGATGCTCTAGGGAAGAGGAAGAAGTTTCAAAGGTAGTTTGGAAGCAAAAGATTTAAAAAATCCCTGATTTACTGAAAATTTTCAGTAATTTACTGGAGAGTGTGATGAGAGGTTGTACCAGAGAAGTTAGGGAATTGGATTACAAAACTCTGGTCAGACCATTGGTTGAATATGGTGGTGTAGTTTGGGACCCACATTTTGGTTGTCAAATACTGGAGTTGGAGTGTGTGGAAAGAAGAGCAGCTAAATTTGTTTTAGCAAATTATCTCAGGACCCAGTCAGTAACCGATATGATAAAGGAGCTGGATTTGGAGCGATTGGAGGAAAGGAGGATGGTGAAGAGAGTGGTTGGAATTGGAGCTTGGAGGGATATTGGTCAAATAATTAGGAATGTTGCTTGGAAAGGGAAGAAAACCATGACCACAAGCTGGCACTCGATTTCATGCAAAAGGAAGTGGGAAAATTTCTTTTGTTGGTAAGGGAGACGGGGATTGGAGCAAATTACCAAGTGAAGTGAATAATTTACCAAATACGTTAGAGGAATTTAAAATTTGTAAATCAGAGAAGTAAATGTGTGCCGAATTTATCCCTGCAATTATAAAATGAAATAAAATTTCAAAAAATTAAAAAGAATAAATTAGATGATTAGGGGAGTTGTCACCAGAACGTTAACTCCATCACAATCAAAAATTAATAATAATAATAATGTGCACGCTCTTCCAGTCGTTTCAGTAATCTGTCTCTCACCGAACGTGGTGGTGTAACGGTTAACGTTCTGGCCTCGCAATCGGGAGGATTGCGGTTCGAATCCCCTTCCGGGCATCCAGATTTTGGTTTTCCATGGTTTCCCAAATCACTCCAGGCAAATGACGGGATGCTTCCTACAAAAGGCCATGGCCGAATTCCTTCCCATTCCTTGCCTTCCATCCTTTCCAGTCTCTAAAGACCTCGCTGTTAAGAGACGTTAAGCAGTTAAAAAAAATTCTGTGTCTAGTCATTCCATCTTATGGTTTTACCCTGTCTCCATTTCATGCATGCTTCTTGAAACTTCATATACCGTGTAACATACATGCTGCTACCCCACCTGCACAATAAATAGTTTTTGTAAATATTAATTATTATTAAATCGATGGTCAATGTATTATATGAATGAAATGTAATAATTTGTATAG